>JXSR01S012200.1:62353-72855 GCA_000969725.1 Ophiothrix spiculata | reverse complement strand
AAAAATCCATATCATTTTGTTCTTTCATTTATTTTGAATTTTATTGAATCTATGCAGCCCAGACAACAAGGGTTGTGAATCAAAATCCACAGGATACAATTGAACCAAAATTGAGTTTCCCAACCATGATTTGACTACTTTTAGCACATGATAATTTTATCAAAGGAGATAATCACTTTTTTCAATCTTAGGTGTGCTGGAGAGAGTTAGGTAGGTGGTAGTCACCACCCTTTATAATTCAGGTTCATCCTTTGTGTTCATTTAGATGAAACAGTTTTACAAACCTTAAACATGAGGGTAGGTGAGGAAGCTGGCAAAGGTCAGGTGAAGGGAGGTGGTTGCCACTCAGCAGAATCTTCAAGCAATACTATAAAGTATTAAAAATGGAGCACCCCTTTCATCCATGACTTTTGAATTCATTAGCTTATTGAGTTTGTTTTGGTAGATATTAATATTCTCAAACGATTTGGCTTAAATATGTTTACTTTTTCTGTTATGACCGTTTGTTGATTCCACGTGTGTTAGTATAGGAAAGCAAACATTTTTTTAAAATCCATTTTGCTATGACAAAATACACTTTAAAACAGTTTTAGATAGTCACAATCCTTCATTTTAGGCTGTTTTTAATCAAAACTATTTCTGATCAAAACCTTATAGTATTGCTTTAAGTCGCCATTTTAAAAAGTATTTGCATGCTGTTGAGCTCTAAAACTTACAAGGATTTGTAAGAATCACAATTTACCTTATTTTAATACACCATTGCAAAAATGGGACATAATTAGAAAATTCTGAATAATAAAAATGTCTACAAACTGAAGTATATCTCGCACATAAATCAGGATTTCTATCTGCTGATGAAATTTGTATATTGTCTGGCACTGGTCAATGAAGGATTGAATTATCAATGCAAAAATGGCAAGTGATGATGCAGAATTTCTGCACAAATTATCATGATCTGAGGATTAGTTAGCAGACAGACATCAAGGATTAAAGGGAATATTATTGCACTTTATCAAAATGAGGGGAAATCTCCTCAAGCATGGTTTGTCACTGTTGCCATAGTAACACTCATTGAAAATGATGGTAAATGTGTTTGTGTGCTTCTTCAATTGTTACGTCTAGTAGTCTAGAATTTTGTCATGATCTTGTTATGGAGATTAAAATAGCATATCTGGTACAAAGCTAGTCATTGAATCTATTGAATCTATGCAGCCCAGACAACAAGGGTTGTGAATCAAAATTTACAGGATACAATTGAACCAAAATTTTGTTTTCCAACCATGATTTGACTTTGGCACATGATAATTTTATTAAAGGAAATAATCATTTTCTTTTTCAACCTTTGGTGTACTGGAGAGAGTTGGGTAGTAGTCACCACCCTTTATAATTCAGGTTCATCAGAATCTTAAGTCACCATTTTAAAAAGTATTTGCGTGCTGTTGAGCTCTAAAACTTACGAGGATTTGTTAGAATCACAATGTTCCTTATTTTAATACACCATGGCAAAAATGGGACATAATTAGACAATTCCAGTTAATAAAAATGTCTGCAAACTGAAGTATATCTCGCACATTAATCGGGATTTCTATCTTCTAAAGAAATTGTATATTGTTTGGCGCTGGACAATTAAGGATTGAATTATCAATGCAAAAATGGCAAATGATGATGCAGAAGTTTTGCACAATTTTATTTATGATCTGAGGATTAGTTATTAGCAGACAGACATCAAGGATTAACTTGAGGCAAAGGGAACATTACTGCTCTTTTTTCCATGATCAGAATGAGGGGAAATCTCCTCAAGCATCGCTTGTCACTGCTGCCATGGTAACTCTCATTGAAAATGATGGTAAATGTGTTTGTGTGCTTCTTCAATTGCTACGTGTAGTAGTTAAGAAATTTGTCTAGATCTTGTTTATGGAGTTTAAAATAGCATATCTGGTACAAAGCTAGTCATATTAAGCTGATGGATATTTTGGTTCATAATGCATGCGATAACATTGTATTGATGAACTTCTCATGATACATGTATTACTGGCTTATGTTTGCTAACATAGTAGTCTAAAACATTGATGTAAATACTTGAAACATATCCCAGATAATCATATTTTACCTGTAATATAATCAATGGGAAAAATCCATATAATTTTTTTCTTTCATTTATTTTGAATTTTATGGAATCTATGCAGCCCAGACAACAAGGGTCTAAATGTCTGTTTTGAATCAAAATTCACAGGATACAATTGAACCAAAATTTAGTTTTCCAACCATGATTTGACTTTGGCACATGATGATTTTATTTAAGGAGATAATCACTTTTTTTCAATCTTTGGTGCACTGCAGAGAGTTGGGTGGGTAGTAGTCACCACCCTTTTTAATTCAGGTTCGTCCTTTGTGTACATTTAGATGAAACAGTTTTAGATACCCTAAACATGAGGGTAGGTGAGGAAGCTGGCAAAATCCAGGTGAAGGGAGGTGGATGCCACTCAGCAGAATCTTCAAGCAATACTATAAAGTGATAAAAATGGAGCACACCTTTCATCCATGACTTTTGAATTCATTAGCTTATTGAGTTTGTTTTGGTAGATATTATTAATAATCTCAAACGATTTGGCTAAAATATGTTTACTTTTTCTGTTATGATCATAACTTCAACTTCAACTTTATTATTTCCATATAAAAACAGTACATATAAATGACAGACAAATAAAATCTTATGGAAGAGACGGCTGGAAGGCCAATGAGGCCCGTTGAATAGCTGACCCCTATATAACACAACATAAATCAAACAGTAAGGAAATAAAAAATACCAAAAAGACATACAACGATGAGCTCAAAGGACATGGGATGGTCTAATTCAAAATAAAGTTACTCGTAAGCTTGCAATAGGTAGCGTTTAAATAGATTTCTAAAATGTCTAATCGATTTGGATTCTTTTATATTTTTGGGCAAAGAGTTCCATAAAACGGGACTGTGCGATCTTATGCATTGGTCAGAAAAGGCTTTCTTGTTATTAGTTAATTGCAAATCGTTGGTATGTCTTGTTTTGTATTTATGGATATCAGACCGTCTTGTAAAGTAATCTTTAAATGAAACCGGTAAGTCATTGACGCTAAATCTGTATGTAAAGAGTATACATATCATTAATGTTAAGTAGATTAGATTTGAGGAATAATGGGGCAGTATGACTTCTAAAGTGGGAGTTGGTAATTGATCTTATTGCCCATTTTTGAAGTTAAACTATTTTGTCCAGATAACTCTTACATGTTTTACCCCAAATCACAACTCCATAATTTAGGTATGGAAGTATCATTTGTTGATTCCATGTGTATTAGTATAGGGAAGCATACGATTTTTATCCGTTTTGCTATTACAAAACGAGTTTTTGACAAAATACACTTGAAAACGGTTTTAGATAGTCACAATCCTTCATTTTAGGCTGTTTTTACTAAAAACTATTTCTGATCAAAATCTTATAGTATTGCTTCGCCATTTTAAAAAGTATTTGCATGCTGTTGAGCTCTAAAACTTACAAGGATTTGTTAGAATCACAATTGTCCTTATTTTAATACCACATGGCAAAAATGGGACATAATTAGAAAATTCAAGTTAATAAAAATGTCTACAAACTGAAGTATATCTCGCACATAAATCAGGATTTCTATTTCCTGATGAAATTGTATATTGTCCGGCACTGGACAATTAAGGATTGAATTATCAATGCAAAAATGGCAAATGATGATGCAGAAGTTCTGCACAAATTTATTCATGATCTGAGGATTAGTTAGCAGACAGACATCATGGATTAACTTGAGGCAAAGGGAACATTATTGCACTTTATCAGAATGAGGGAAAATCTCCTCAAGCATCGTTAGTCACTGCTGCCATGGTAACACTCATTGAAAATGATGGTAAATGTGTTTGTGTGCTTCTTCAGTTGCTACGTGTAGTAGTTCAGAATTTTGTCAGGATGTTGTTATGGAGTGACTGAGTTAAAAATAGCATATCTGGTACAAAGCTAGTCATATTAAGCTGATGGATATTTTGGTTCATAATGCATGCAGCAACATTGTATTTATGAACTTCTCGTGATACGTGTATTACTGGCTTATGTTTGCTGAGATATTAGTCTTTAAAATTGATATGAATATTCAGAGCATCCAAGATAGTCAAATTGTGAGCTGTAATATAAATGAGCTGTAATATATGAAAAAAACATTTTGTTGTTTTGTTATTTGAATTTAATAGAATCCATGGAGGCCAGACAAAGTATACTAAAAATTTAAAGAACTGAAATCAAGATTGCCAATCATGATCTGATTTGACTATTTTTTGATATATTTTGATTAATTAAAAGAGCTAATCCCTTTGTTCTACCACTGGTCTACTGAAGGGAGTAAGGTGGATGGTGGTCTCCACCCTTTATGTTTTTGTCCTACTTATTGACCATGGTAATTTTAGCTAAGTTAGGTAACAAACAAGTTTGATAACAAAATTTGGGGCACCCTGAAAGAAATTTCCCCAAAGGTGGGAGTTTTAAAAGTAAGCAGGCAAAGTAAAATAGCAGCCATTACCATTATAATGTTTAAACACTCAGTTAAAAATTCCCTAAAATACTTGACAAATGTACCAACTACATAACAAATTTATCATTTTGATTTGTTTGTAGCCGGAACTAAACCAAATATATTTTGCTTAAAAATATCCCATTAAAACCTAAACTGGTGCCAAATATATAAGAATCACTCGAACAGAGATATGAATGCATATTTCAATTTCCTGGGATATAATTGCAAATTGCCATATTGTATGTTACCATAGAAACCTTAATTATTCTGCGTGTATTTATAATATAACAAAACTGAATCATGTTTAAAAGTTCATTTTATCCATAACTTTGAATTGGCTCATTAAGATTGTTTATATGCATATTAATGAGAAGAGACAGGTGATTTTTCACACAAGTTTTTATTTGAAATTTGTTCTATTTATGTAAAATCCAATAATGGTAATTGTCATTTTCTTAATAGTTATTAAAAGTTAATTTACATTCAAAAACTAAATCATTTTGCCTTGTGTAATTGACATCTTCTTGTATCTTTTGATTCAATCCAGGGATAGAAAGTAAAAAGTGCATGTTCCTCATGTGACACTACATGTAAAGTATCGCTTAACTTCATTTTTAGATATACCTTTGCAATGTTGGAAATGACCTGAGGTTAAGATAGAGTTCGATAATTTTATACCTTATATACAGGAACCTTGGGGACCATAGCTTTGATGATTATTCACTGGCATCAGTTAAAATTCCAACTACAATTTCTTCTTTTCAACTAAGTTAAAAATATATGGAAATACTTGGCAATAAAGTTTAATGGAGTGGGCTGATTGTGATATTGTAAGTCCAATTTAAGAAAACTCTTCGGTTATCTTTGATAACACCTAACATATTTTGGTTGTTTGTGATCATAGGGATTACTGTAACTTAAATAAACCTGATAGCAAGTACCAATTATCTTTGATCTTTACGGAAATGAAAATTTTGATAAATGAACTTGGCCAAGGAAAAGTGAACTCTTCCTACAAACATACTCTTCTCTCAGTCTCCCTTGCATAATATAGATAATCTTCCTGCAGTATTTAATTCTAAATCTTATTTAATGATATGATAATTTGTTGGTAACAAGATGTACTGAATCTGATTAAAGCATCTAATCACAGATTAGAGTAGCAGACTACTGCTGTTGATGAAAGGTTAACTAGATGATTTAATTTGTCTGAGATAATCAAGTCGCAGGTTAATTGTCTCCTGTTTTATCTCCTTACTGTGACAAATTGTGCTAGGCATAACCTTTAAAACATTGATGTGAGTGATGCCCTGGTCACATTACCACCGGTGTCCGACCAGCGTCTGCAAAGCCGCAACACCGGTATGACATCGGTATGAAATGTGATTCCTTACGGAGACCGGTCGGACCCCGGTCGGACTCCGGTCGGACCCCGGTCGGACCCCGGTCGGGCTCCTGTAGGTCAGTGGTCGGATTTGCTGTAAAAGTGATACTAGAACATACCGAACGTGTGTTAACATGGCACCACAACATTTGAGATTGGCTATGTTGGGAGATTTGAGAAGATTCAATAGAAATAACGTTGTAGTATTGGTAGCAGCTTTCGTTGCGGAAGAAGAGGCCCGAAGGCGTCGTCAAAGGCGACAGAGAAGATGGTGGGTACGGCCTTGGATACGAAGACGTCCACTTTATGGCCAGTACGAGACGCTTATGGCTGAATTGCAGCGGGAGAATCATGAAGATTTCCGGAGCTTCATCAGAATGGATCTTGTGATGTTTCAGGAGTTGCTTCAGCGTGTTGGCCCTAGAATTGCCAAGAGGCAAGAGTAAGTATTTTGGTCAAATTAAAGGCAAAAATTGACTTACACTTTTAATCTGTTTATATAATTATGCAGATGATATCAATTTTGATTTCATCATTTCATCTGAAAAACCATTTTCTAAGTTTTAAATAACACCTTACTTGTTGAAATTGTTAAAGGCGATCACATTTTACAGTAGAATATTTTCTTGAAATTCATGTTATTTTCTTTATTTTTCGCTGCCTATTTTCATCAGTTTTTTTGAAAAGTGTGCTGTCGCATAGTCCCCCTTTTCAGATCGAGTTATCACATATAGCCTATATAGTACGCAATCTAAACCATTGCTTCAGTAATCATTACTTGATCCTGTTGATTCACAGTCTTACTTTTACAGCAGTGCATATTTTCTACATTTTTTAAGGTTTATAACCATTTATTTTGCCAACTATATGATGTAAATAATGATGAACATCATGTTATGGTGCGTTCACAGTCCATCGATATCATGACGGCAACATGGCAGGATATGCAGTGATTATGCAGTCTGGAAACTTAAAAGCGAACTTTGCGCTTGGAAAGACTGCGTGTTATGCAGGGCCGTCGAGCAATATTGTAGTGATGAAATCGCTGGACTCTAAAGAAATTATAAGACATTATGGGTAGATAGCTTGGATAGTTGAAATACAGCGTTTTTTGTAGATGGCTCGTCTTCTGCCATTAAAGATCGTGTTAATAATCTGGTGTAGACATTAATGCATTTCTCCCTGGAAACGTTTTAATGTTAAGCGTTAAACCGTATATCAAAACGCATTTTCCTTGTCTTCATGTTTGTAGGAAATTCACAAAACGAATAAAAAACGAAACTATATAGTGTAGTAAAAACTTGACTTGATCCAAATAGTATTTAAGGTCATTATATTTCTTTTTTTTTTGTAGGCAGAGGCCATCGTTGGACCCAGCACTAAAGTTGGCAGTCACTTTACGATTTTTGGCAACAGGAGCAAGCTACCGGTCACTGGCCTTCAATTTCAGAGTGGCACATAATACTATATCTTTGTTTGTTCCGGAAGTGTGTGACGCAATCTACCAGGAATATAAGGCAGAAGTTTTTAACACACCAAGAACACCGGACGCTTGGAAGCAAATTGCTCAACGGTTTCAAGACCGGTGGAACTATCCTCATTGCTGCGGTGCCATAGATGGCAAACATATTGCTATTGTTAAACCTCATAATAGCGGCAGCGTATACTATAATTACAAGGGTTACTTTAGTGTGGTGTTGCTAGCCGTGGTCGATGCAGAATACAAATTCATTTGGGCGGATATAGGGGCGAATGGCTCCTCCTCGGACAGTGGGATATTCAACCGATTGTCCTTTGAGCCAGCACTTAGAGAGGACCGTATTGGGTTTCCACCACCAGATCACATGCCAAATGACGACCAGGATGTACCTTACTTCCTAGTGGGTGATGATGCGTTTGCTCTTCGTCCCTACATGATGAAACCCTTCTCTCAACGCTTTCTTTCGAAGGAGCAAAGAGTATTCAACTACCGCACATCTAGAGCTAGAAGAGTTTCGGAAAATGCATTTGGAATTCTTGCAAATAGATTCCGATGCCTCCTGACGACACTGGCTACAAGGCCTGATAACACTATGTCAATTGTTAGGTGTTGTCTTACACTTCACAATCTCATGCGCACAAGATATCCAAATCTCCAGAATGCTGACCTTGATACAGAGGATAACGAATACAGGCTGATCCCTGGCGCATGGAGGGACGCTGCTGTGATGCATGAGGTTGAAGCAGCAGGTCGTGGTGCAAGAGAGACTGTGGCAGGGAAGCGGCAGAGAGCGTATCTGATGAAGTACTTCAACAGCGAGGCAGGTAGCGTTCCATGGCAAGATGCTGCCATAGACATGTAGCGTGGTATGAACTATTCAAATAACATTTTTGAGATTTAATCTTAATAAATGAGAGACATGTAGGGTATAAGATGAACTGTACCTTTTGGTTTATTTATATTACACGCACTTTCTGACTAAAACTTTGATATTGTCTCTTTGGATTTCTTGTGAGTCATATGTCATAATGTGGAGCAAGACATGCTTAAAACATATATATACAAAGAAATATAACAAAACCGATGACAGGAAACAGAATAAAATACACATGTTGATTGTCTAAACTTTTTGTACATACAAGTGTAGGAAACAAAGCAATATCTTGAATTTACAAGATCAAAGAATAAAACACGTGAGGCAGATCATCAAAAGGGGCACGTTTTGCCAGTGCTTTTCAAAAAACGTCATCATTAATTTGTATCTTTATAATAGTCCCAACCTGGGCCTGTTTCATAAAAGTTAAAATCAACCTAAATCTATTTTTTTTAGATGAAAACAATTCAGAACAATTATTTATTTCAAATTCTTTTATGAAGTAAAATATGATAATAATAACAACATTAAGATAACCTCAAAGTGTAAAACTCTATCCAGAGCTGAAATGAGTAATTCGTCCTAAGTTCCTTGACTTAGGTTGATTTTAACGTTTATGGAATAGATGTAGTTAACAAACATGTGAGGCAGAGCATCAAAAGGGTTCACATTTTGCAAGTGATTTTAAATCAGACGGTTTTATCTTTTGTATGGTGGGAAACTTAAAAAAAGTTAAAATGTGTTCAAAAAGTAGTTTTAATGTACATGTTTATTTTACCAGTATGCAGTAATACCTGAGAGCACATAAATCTGTATGTAGACTGAATGTTATATAGTCTTAAGTTTCCCACCCCTTTTGATGTGTAGAACCACATGCACTTTCAATCGACATAGAACGTAACTTTGCAACAATGCTTTTTGAGCAAAATGAAACTTTCAGTTCAGTGTTACATCTGAGATCCTACTTCTCTGAATCATCATTTAGTGTGCTGCATTCTGCGTCAATCTCCGCTGGTTGTGGTTAAGTTGCCTCCAAAATATTGGGACTTTGTTGCGAGTGTCCAAGTGGTAAGTTAGCATCTCTTACAGTATTATTTCCACGTATCCCACGCAATGGTAAATTTTGTGACTTATTCATCGTCGTTGATGCCGTCTGCCACGCCTGCTCGATGAGATTTGATGTAGACGAAGAAGCCGCAGAAAGGGAACCCCAAGTATGTGGGGATGGCGGTGGAGCTGACTGCGCACGCGGAGGGTAATGAACCTGAAAAAAAAAAGAAGAAAGGTAATCAATATTGGGGCAAACTACACGAGAGCTTGGAATGTACATTCAAATTTAAATACGTTCGTGCAACCTCACACACTGCGTGCGGTGCGCGTTGACGAGCGACTTGATAGTACACGTAGGTATTAGCCGCAAACACATAAACGCAGTTTAATATGCAGCGTGAGTCCTTATCTGGTGACGCGTCAAGCCTGTAATGGGGCTCTCCACACGGACAAATCAATCTGTACTTCGCACATCTAGATGCATGTACATTAAACTTGACTTCAGCAAATGATCGTGCGTGTGTATAGTGACTTCATATATACATGCGCGTACTTGCGCTATTTCTACGCACACGCACTCCCAACGTGTCAATACTCGCACCTTGAGTAAAGTCAGACTGACGCGCGACCGTGCGAACACAATCTGCACTTCGGAAATCTACATTCATCTCCAAGCTAGCCAAATGACGTGTTTTGAACGTTAAAAAACGGTTTCATTTTGAGTCAAAAAACGTTTCTAAAAGGAGGGTTTTTTTCCGTTAAAAAACGTTTAAACATAACATTACAAAACTGTTAAAAAAACGTTTAATTTACGTTAGAAAAACCTTTTAGACCCATGCTTTAAGAGTTGTTTTATCACCGTTTTTTTAACGTTTCTGAAACGTTTTTTTTAATAACCAAAGTTATCTTTTTACCAATTCAAAACGTTTCAAAAACGTTCCAAAAAGGTTTGATAAAAACAAAACGTCTGTAACAAATAAAGAACTTTTTCAAAACGATTCAGAAACGTTCCAGACACGTTTTGTGTTTACTGGACTATTATTGTTGCAAATAAATTTTGGACGTGAATTAGGGGTTCATGCATGTTTGTCCGTGTATAAACGCTTTATTTGGCCCGAGGGCAGGCTGGCCCCGGACTCGCGAAGCGAG
>JXSR01S012200.1:51357-61503 GCA_000969725.1 Ophiothrix spiculata | reverse complement strand
ACGCATACGCTACAACGGCATTGTTTTGCATTCATAGAATGGACGCTGTGATATGTATTGTCTCGCTGAGGACTAAATTTGTGGAGTATTTAGCTTCTTTTCTTAAAAACGGTAAGGCTTATGCAATTTTCAATATATTCATAATAATCTTAACTGAGTCGTGGTTTATTAAACCAAGTTGATGTGTCATATAGTGCCGTTAATTTATTAAAACCAAGCAAATTAAGTTCCGAAAATGTGTCTAAGCGGTGAAACAAGATGGCGGATTTGTAAAACAAAATTGGGAATTTACAACCAATCGATCAGTAATTCAGCCAATCAGAATAAGGATTGTAGAATTGATAAAATTTAGCCAATCAAAACTTGCGTTTCAGTCAATATCGATTATTGGCCGGTCCTAAACGGTGTTTAGGACCGGCAAGCGACCAATCAAAAACAAGGATATCCCAAGGGTATGTATGAACATGATTTCTGAACGCAGCCACCGCGTATCCACAAGTTGTGACAAGAACGTGCACTGGGAAGTACGCAGCACCATTTCCAATCAGTAATCCACAGTACCGCAACATCGCACGTGTCTGAAAAGCATTGTATACTCGCGTAAAAAGCACACGCAATGGTGTTACGCAAGGCTCAAAATGTTCGTATCCGAGAATTGTTTAAAACAACAATATTAGATGCATACTTGACGCTTTCGTGTGGAGAGCCCCGATATACTAGCAAGACGCAGCTAGCGTGTGGTTTGATTTTGGACGCTTCGAAGACGCTAACCACACGCTAGCATGTTAAAATATTTTCAACTTTAGCCTCTTTGTTAGCGTCTAGTCATAGATTTAAAGCGGAGATACCAGACATGTCCGCCATTTTTATCCGGCATGGAGACAAAATTGGGGGTATTCGGGTTTGACCGACAGCTTGCCGATGAGGCATAGCACCGTGTCATAATGCGCGAATATTGAAACACGCACACACGCTTTGCGTGCAGGTTGGCGTATCATTCGCGTAAATTATTATTTGCGCAGGTTGTCTCTACGCGTAACCAAGTTTCAGCTCTCGGAGTTGATTTTGCCGGGAACCGAGTGGACCCGAATACCCCCAATTTGAGCTCCATGGCTGACGACGCCATTACACGGGCTGGTATACAAAGCCTGGTATCTCCGTTTTAAATCTATGCGTCTAGTTAGACGCTAACTGCGTTTTGTAAGTATATCATGGGCATCATCGTGTATAGACACGATCTCTACTGGCCTGGAATTTACAATGCAAACGGCATTTTCCGCTGCAAGTGAAAATTCATGCCGAAACTTAGTTTTTCAAGATTCACAATATTTCAACGTTAACACCTGCAAAGTTTCATAAACACAATATTATCATTTATATGAAATATACCTATTTGTTCCAACATGGAAAAAGAGATAAAATCAAAGATAAGATGTTCATTGTGATTCCTTCTTAACCCTTTTTTCCATGGTTCTAAGAACCATCAATAGATTTAGGGCTGACTGATCCTTGAACATGTTAAACGCATTTATCTCAGTTTCATCCTTTTTCGTATTGGCAACCTTTGACGGACCGTAACTTGCCTTCTGAAGCCTATATCAGGCTATATCTTAATCCCTACATGATCTTTGTACATACTTGCTCGACTTGCTCGAGATGAACAGTCACAAATAATATATTAATCATAAGTACATGGAATTATATAAATGATCAAAATTCCATGCCAAAATGTTTGACAAAGAAAACGATTTCATGATTGGAAGAAAAATAGACAATATGAACCCTAAATACCTGTTGTCGAGAAGGCATATCAAACTGCCTAGGTATCATCTGTGTTACTGCAGGGGCTAGAAAAGTAGGCGACGATGTAAACCGGTACGGTTGCTGGTGTAGGCCTACATTCTGCTGGACAAACTGGGTATTCGTTGAAGCATAGGCTGGGGCTTTAAGTACCTCATGGTGAGTGCAAAGACCTCTTACTGGTATTCTCGCCAACGCTCACGTGGTATTTCCTTCTGTGCTGAGACAAGCCATTCGCCCCATACGTCCTTTTCGCCTCTCTCAGCTCGGCTTGCGTCACTATGATGTTGGAGACGTGTTACCTGCATAGTAATGACAGTAAAGAACCTTCATTTTGTAAGACACTGTGTGTTTTAGTCATAGACTAATCCCCGGGGGGGGGGCTACTCAGATATGGTTTGGGTAGGGACGTGTCTCTGGTAAATTTTGAAAGTCACCCATCCAAATACCAATTTATAAGAAAACTTGACCCATTCATATACCATATGTTTTCAATTTTGACCCAAATTTAATAAAAAATCTCCTTTTTTCTGTCCAAATTCGCTATATTTTAGCAAAATTTTCAAAAATTTTGAGAGGAAATGTCCAAATTTGTGTCATCAGGCGCAAATTTCCGAAATTTTTTGAAAGAAAACCCATCAAAATACCCTATTTTGCGAAGAAAAAGGACCGATTGGAATACTAGAAAGCCTGAGTTTGCTACCCGAATTTGCGGCACGTCCCCCAAACCCCACTTGTACTAAGTAGCCCCCCCCCCCCCCGGGGGGACTAATCGCGATTTATGTATTTTAGAAAAACTAGATACAGTTTCCGAAAACTTTGACGCAAAATATGATTAATCGTATAATAGTATACGACGTCTCACTTGAACATAACGTAAACATGGTCAATGTTTAAAAACAACACAGGTGAATCAGATCTCTAAGATGTAATTGTTTCTTGAAATTGCTTTAAAGTGTACGGATTTAGATAGGTGACAAATCTAATTAAGTGATGTTTTAGTACCTTCAACTTCTTAAAATAAGATCAACATTAGATAAATCTTCAAATATAGGTTTTAAGCTAACTACCGGGAACCTAGTCATGGCAAAAATGGGAAATATTTGCTTTTGGGGCATCCAGAAAACCTATTCTAAAAAGCTTAAAATTAGAAAAGATTTTATATTACAGCGTTAGATTTTGATGTGTTTTTTCATTTTCTGACATTTGATAACAAAGTCAGATATTACTTCTCCATAGTGATTTGCCGAATATTTGGCTTGATCCCAGTTTTTTGCCAATAAATATAAGAAAGAAAAAAACAACCTCAAAAATGATCATTTTGTCATATCAAAGAATAGGAAACGCATTCTATAGTGTATAACCCTAAAGCTAACCAAAAGAACGTGCTTGCTCTTGTTTTGTGAACAGATTTTGTTTGACTAAAAACACAAAGTTTATTGTTTACATTAGGCATAACGTATACTCACATTTTCAGCGAAGGTCTTTGACTCTTTGCGTGACTCAGCAAGAAAGTCTGCAAGAACGTCAGATAGTTCACGTTTTTTGGACTTGCTCTTTACCTTGGGCTTCTGGTATGAAGTCGCAAGCACCGATTCCCCGTCTTCCTCTCGAGTGGTCTGCACATGTAGCACTGCAGTTGCCTGAGGCTGTGAGGATGAATCTTCCTTTTCACTCGGAAGACCTTGGTCAGAGGAGTCCCGTTCATCGTCAGATTCATCGTCTTCAAGCTGCAGTTTAATTAAGCAAAACAAATGCACCTGTATCTTATTTTGTAAATAAATGCACCTTCCCGATCACTTAATGACGAGCTTAGAAATATAAACACGATAAAGAAAAAAGTGTTGAATAGTGTAAATAACAATGTAATAACTAGTATGTCAAGTGAACGTTCAATAACTATCGATCATTGTCGATTGCAGTCATGACCGTGATCGCGTCTGTCATCTGTCGATCTTCATGTGAAATTTCATTGTCATAATAGTCAGCTATAGTATATATAACTCCTGTTCTTCCAAACGTCTCATTTGTTCTCAGTAAAAAATCATCATGATCATCGGTACTTGTAACGTTAATTTTCATGATCACCGTGCGTAATATTCAAACAGTGCAACAGTTGATTCTAGACGGTATTAAATAACTGTTAAACGAGCACTTTCTCCCAATTGTATAGTTATTTCTGGGAAGAGAAAAACTAAAGGTTATTTCAATAAAATTAAGTTGTTTATCTTGTTGTAATTGGAAATGGAACTGAAACTTACCGATCCAACGGTGAGCGACTTTGTACGGGGTCTGTAGTAGGTTTGCAGGAATGCATATTCTTTAAGCTTGAATTTCTGCAGTGCGGTGAGGACCTTGGCCCTGGATCCACTTTTGGTAGTTTTCGACTGGTTGTACAGCTTAAAATGGTCAGTACGCATTGTACGAAATCGGCTTTGAATTCGTTGGGCTGTCAAAACAACAAAAACAAGTCATGAATGTGCATGTTCACGTTTGTATAGGCCTAATGTAGTAATCATGAATAAAAAATCTTCTTATCTTCGTACCGTTGAAATCATATCACCAATATTTCACGGTCATAATCTAAATGCAAAGGTCTTGATGTTTTAAGTGTCATCTTAGTGCTTATTGTGGTAATTTTGGGTATTTTAGGTGCTGAACACGCTTTGATGAGAATAATCATAGGTGTACCTGTCGGTGTAATTACCAGTATTTATTTCTGAGCACGGTTTTGATTGTAATCATGTATACATACCCGAGATTCCAATTGAGTCGGCAAACTCCTTCAGTTTGGATTGACGGAGACTTGTTTTCTTGTATAGAGGGTTATATGTATCATAGAACATGGGGTGTTCTCTGTAAAACTCTGCTATTTTTTGATCAACAGCTACGGTAAAATCGTCTTTAGCTTTGGTGCCCGAAGCCCCGCCCTCGTCAGCTCTGTGTTCTTCTTCCTCCTCGATGTTTTCCCCTTCATCTTCCAGTGCCGAAGAGATCTTCTTCGCTACTTTTACTTGCTTCTTTGGGGCCATCCTTTTGGGTCGTCAATGGGAGTAGCAAAATAAGTTATATTTTGATTGCAGTTCACTTGACACAAATAGGCGTACTCTCTCTATATCATGATATATGGCCTATAATAGGCCTACAAGAAAGGTGCGATCGAAATGGAAGCGCTCATCCGCACAACGCCTTTTTTTATACTGTGTACAATGGTATATATGCCCTATGACACGGAACGGCTTCAACAGGCGCAAACCGATATTCGGTCGGTGTCTTTTGTCATTGGGATTTGTCCTGAGTGGGGTTGGGGGAGGGGGGAGGGGGGGACTCACATTTTGTTTGGATAGGGACGTACCTCTGGGAAAATTTAAAAGCCACCCATCCAAATACCAATATTTAAGAAAAAGGGGCTCACCCATATACCAAATCTCTTAACTTTTGAGTAAAACTTAATAAAAAATATTTTTTTAGGCTATGTATGCACTGTTTTGGTTAAATTATCTGAAGTTTGGGAAGAAATGTGAACATTTGCATCTTTTTGTGCACATTGTTGAAAATTTGGAAGAATGAACTCATCAAAATACCACATTTTGCGAAAAAAAGACCAATTGAAATACCACAGAGCCTGATTTTGCTACCATAATTTGCAGCACGTCCCCATTACCCCTTTTGAACTCAGTACCCCCGGGGTTCGAATAGTTTCCGGGGTCAGAGTCCGGTCGGTGAACGTGAACGGACACCGGTCGGCGACCCGACGATGTCTGGCACGCCAAAATTAATTCACTATCCTTCCATATTAAAGGGACTGTACGGCCTATAGATTTGTCACTATTATTTTACCTGTTCTATTACATGAATCAATAGAACATGTTTAAAAATAATATAACCCACCAGTATTTTCCAATAATTTTGAGGAATATTGGAGAAAAGTGAAATTTTTTACTACTTTAATTTTTGCCGTTGGCGGGAAGAATAGTGTGAAAATAGTGTTTCTACTTTCAAATCTTAAAAAATATCTTGTTGTTACACCTCTCAATATTACAACTTAATTTGTTCTCAATTTGAGCCATTTCTGTGTAAATTCTTGTACTTTTTTGGATATTACTACACTTTTAAGCTTTTATTTAGAGCATTTCCATATAAGTGTTTAATTCTAAATGGAATCTAGGTTTGTCCCTTTAAAACAAATCAATATTTAAGTTTGCGATGTCCGGTCGGTGCCCGGTCGGACACCGGTCGGGGCCCGGTCGGCCTGTCTACGGCTTGCAATATGCCGTAAGAAACCGCAAGGTTTTAACTCCGCGTTAAATCCTTGCGGCAAGCTCTACGGTGTCTTACGGCTCACAGACACCGACCGGAGTCCGGTCGGACTCCGGTCGGACTCCGGTCGGACTCCGGTCGGACTCCGGTCGGCGTCTGTGGTATACAGCCCGGTATGACGCCGTAAGCACATCGTAACCTTGCCGCAAGCTTATGTGACCAGGGCATCAAGACCCACTTTGATGATGAACTGAGGTAATGAGTGATAAATTGGAGCCTTAGCCAACAGTTTCATTACATCACTATTTTAATTGGCTTAATTGTTGCCATTGTTTGTTTTTGACATTTTAATTGAGTACCCATGATTGATTTTAAATATTACACATCATAGGTTAATTCAACCCTAAAATTTCATATATTTGACTTCATCTTAAACCCGACATAAATGTGACCTCTTATCATTTTAATTTTTTCAACAATTTGCAAAGACCATTTTACCAGAATTAAAATGATGCCTCATTGAACTTAACTTGGCATCCAGAAGTCAACTTTATGATCCGTCAAAAGTTGTCTTAAAGTAAAAGACAAATCTGAGATATACATTCAAAAATTAGTAAGCCCAATGTTTTCTGTATTCCTTAGAATATCCAGATATACTTATTATTTCCAGTAGTTTTCTTGAAATAAAACTTTGCAGTTGTTTCAAAGCAAGCATAAAGATTGTCAATCTGCCAAAAATCAATGTAGTGCTAAATGAAATTTGACACATTTTTTGTACAAGATAGACACAAATAGAGAAGAGATTCATGAAATTAACTGATTGATTTAGGTATTCAATCTACCTGAAAACATATGAAAACAACAAAACCAGATTAACACGCTTGTTGAGACAAATCAAATGCACTGCAAAGTATCCATTACTCAGAACCCAAATTGTCAAATCTGTTATCATGTCATCATACTTGATTTTTAACGCGAGGTATGATTCTCAATGGAACGTGCAAGAAACGATTTAATGTATTTTTTTTTCTTTTTCTTCCCGCCATGATGGTTTCTTCATGCTGTGTGTTTATATTAATTTATGTATTTTATTTTGTCATATCCTTGCCTGGGATCGGTATTGATTCCAGTTGACCTTGAGCTGTATGTTTTCTTTGTTTGTTATGAAATAAAGATGATTGAATAATATACTATGTTTTCAATTTAACAGAATACTCATCTTCATTAAAATATTTCGCAGAATCTGAAGCAAAATGCTACTTTTTAAATGTTTTGTTGCTTTGTTGTTTTCAACTGTTCCCAAGCGTCAGTCCTTGCACGAACCAAATTTCCCGACGATTAACAGTGCGCTGACTTACGTGTACTGCGTAAACGCACCTCCGTGTACGCTGTGTAGTGCGTGACGCGCTTATTTGAATATCAACTGTGGATTCATCAGAAATCAACAAAGAAGATATGGTGAGTTGTTGAACTGCTTTTAATAGACTCACCAGATATACACTGCATGCAGCACCCCAAGAAGGAGCATTTGCACAGGGGACCAACAGCTTAAAATTTAAAACAAAACTAAACCTTTAGATCTGACCTTAATTTGACTATAATAGGTCAAAGGTCAACTACCCACAACTTCATCTATACAGGGTAAAGGCAGAACTGTTAAGTTGAAACATTCTAGTTCTGAAGTAACCTTAGAAAATCTTATTTAAGATGGCTTAATAGCTTTATGAAATAAAGCCCTGATCATTGTACAAAACTATAATGTAGGTTAAAAGCTAGCTATTTCACTCTTTATCAAGTGACAGCAAATAATAAGCAGTGTGGATAAAGATAGCGTTACAGACTCAGGTGTAGACTTTGCCTTGAGTAGCTCATAGCAAATTGACACTGTCAGCCCTGAGTAAATTTATTAATGTTTAAAGAGTTCACTCAATCATGTGTAGGGCCTAATGGTACTGGTACTAATTAAAGGTGCAATTCATGATTTTGATGTAATGAAAACCTCACCTTTTAGTTAAATAAAACGAAGAGTACAACATCCTTTACGAAAAAAATTAAGCTCGTTACGAGCTCGTTGCTCATTATTAAGAGCACGTCATCGAGTTCATTACCAGCGCGTTACAAGCACGTCATCGAGCTCATTACCAGCGCGTTACAAGCACGTCAATGAGCTCGTTATGAGCGCGTTACTAGCTCGTTACGAGCGCGTTACGAGCGCGTATTTGAAACGAAACGCGCTCGTATTTGAAACGAAACGACGCGCTTGTATTTGAAACGAAACGCGCTCGTATTTGAAACAAAACGCGCTCGTATTTGAAACAAGTCAGAAGTCAGATTCTGATGTTTTCTCAAACTATCGCCCTGTTTCACTCCTTCCATGCTTCTCTAAGATCCTTGAAAGACTTGTCTTTAATAAATGTGTCGACTATATTAATAATCACGGAATCCTTAATGATAAACAGTTTGGCTTTCGCCCCAAACATCATTCTACATACATGGCTATCGAACAACTTGTAGACAAAGTCAATACTGCCGTTGAAAAAGATGAAACAACACTTGGAATATTTTTAGATCTTTCAAAAGCTTTCGACACTATTGACCATGACATCCTTCTTTATAAGTTAGAACATTATGGATTCCGGGGATTAGCATTAAACTGGTTTAAAAGTTACTTAAATAACAGAACACAGTTTGTCACTTTTAATGACTGTAATTCCGTCATCCAAAATATTGTGTGTGGTGTTCCTCAGGGTTCCATTCTGGGACCATTACTATTTATTTTATATGTTAATGATATCACATATACCTCGGATATACTTGACTTCATACTCTTTGCTGACGACACAACTATTACTTATTCGGATAAAAATATCAACAGCAAAATCAATGTAATTAATAAAGAACTTGAGGAAGTCAGCAATTGGTTCAGAGCCAATAAATTATCAGTGAATGCCACAAAAACTAATTTTATGATTTTGGGCACACCGCACATGACATCATATAAAGCACACAAAGATTTAAAGGTTGTTCTGGATAATACAGTCCTTGAAAGAGTTCAATCCACAAAATTTCTTGGAATACTTGTTGATGAATGTTTAACAAGGAAACCCCATATCGATTGCATATCAAAAACAGTGTCTAGGAATATAGGTATCATGAATAAGCTAAAACACTTTATCCCAGCCAGAATATTATATACCCTTTATTGTACTTTGATTTTGCCATATTTATCTTATATATGGTATCCTAATATGGGGAAACACATATAAATCACATCTAGACAAATTGATAAAAATCCAAAAATGGGCAATACGGACAATCTCAAACAGCCATTACAGAGCTCATACGGCACCTTTATTTGCAAACCTCAATCTGCTTACTGTCACTGATATGTATACACTCGAATTAGGGGTATTTATGTATAGATTTTTCATCAATGATTTACCAACAGCATTCAATAACTATTTTACTAAACGATCGGAAGTTCATGATTACCCAACAAGATATGCCAATAACCTGAATTGTACAAATAACAAAAAATGCTTTGCTGATCGTAGCATCCGATCATCCGGTCCAATTATGTGGAACTCTCTTCCTAAAATAATTAAAGATTCTAAAACTTCAAAGCACTTCCGCAACCAACTCAAAAAATCTCTTATCAATAAATATGATTGAAACATTATTTTCAATTGCATCTTTTGGGTCGACATCCTTAGTGTATTGTCTTGTAAATTACTCATGAGCTTTCTTATTCTGTAACAATATTCTTCTTAGGGGTAGACTAATTTCTGGCCTTATTGGCCTTCTGATCTACTCCTCCATAAGACACTTTTTTGTAAACTTATGTACTACAAAGATATTTTGATATTGTATGTCTTATGGGAAATAAAACCTTGAACCTTGAACCTTGAACAAAACGCGCTCGTATTTGAAACAATACGCGTTCGTATTTGAAACAATACATGCTCGTATTTGAAACAATACGCGCTCGTATCTGAAACGAAACGCGCTCATATTTGAAAGGAAACGCGCTCGTATTTGAAACAATACGCGCTCGTATTTGAAACGAAACGCGCTCGTATTTGAAAC
>JXSR01S012200.1:21645-35121 GCA_000969725.1 Ophiothrix spiculata | reverse complement strand
TCGCCATTTTCTCTCATCTTAGGGAACTTCCAATTTTCAACAAACAGACCGACCCTGAAAAAAAAAACAGACCCGGTAGTTAACTACGTATATATATATATATATGCAAACCACATTATGAAGCATCTATGTACAATGAAAAACTTACATAAAAATGATTTTTTCCATGGTAAATCCTAATTTTACATGAAATTCCGACCACGTCAACCACTGTTTTGATGAGAACAACCTTCGAAGCCGGCCATTGATTTTGGTTTGTGATGCTCGAGTGCATGATTGGAAGGCACTATATTAATCTCTTTCAAATATTGCATCTAACATTGCATTTCGCGTCAATATGGTACTAAAAAGTTTTAATTCGTAAAAGAGTGTATTATATTATGGTGAACCGTAACAAACAAATGTTAGGTTGGTCTGTGGTACGATTGCAGTATACGGCGAAACATAAACGTTGTTGCCTGATTGTTGATGATATTAGAGGGGTGTCATCACTGCACCATATACTGTGGTGTTTGGAAAATGGTCCTTCCAACTGATGTTGAGTATCTTCCGTAAGAGTTGGGTTCAAGGCTTGGTATCCAAAGACATTCGCTCGGCCGAGTGACTTTCCTCTCTGAAAAGAGCCGTCAAAGTCACCTGTATGATAATGAACACCCATCATCAAAGTGTTTCCTATAGGCTAACCTAATGTGTAGTAAAAGGATAAACCATATTGTTCGATATCAGTCATGACTTAAATTTATATAGCATAATGATGAAATAAGATAAGTTTCACCTTCTGATTGAGCTTCTTTTTTAATATGACCCTGGCATGTTTCACCCGTAGTGCAAAATGAAGTTTGCTGTATTTTGACAATTTGGCTTTGTGATATCCTGTCACAAATGCTAGGTCCCTTCCTTCCATCCGGCTTCATTTACTAATTAATTGATTTTGGAAGGAGTATAACTTTATTGAGAATATCTAGATTGACATTGAAGGGTTAATGCACCATGATAGAAAATGCATATTCTATTTTCATAAGCATAATGTAGTGAAGTATTCTTCCTACATTTTGTTATTAGAGCTATGAGGTTATTTAGTATTATCCAGGGATTTGATACTACTATTTTTCCAGGGGTTTCATGATTATATTATGAAGGCTACTGCATAGACTCATCTCTCTCAGTCTGGTTATATTAGGTTTCAATAATTTGAAATGCCTGTCTAATTTAAATTTAAAAGTAGAATTCTTCCAAGACAATGTCTTGATTCCTGAATGGCTCAGGCAATCTACTCTTATGATAGCTTACAATTTAAACGCTGTTTGTTTTTTTGCAACCCATGAGTCATTCTTGCCTCAATCATCAATGATTCAAGTAGTGTATAGATCCCGAGGACCTGCGCTTCCTACAATTCCCATATTTTTGCCCTGATGGATATCGGCACTCATAATGAGACCAAGATATCCCTCAGTGTTACAAATACACCAATTATAGAATGGTCTATATACATCTTGATTAATGAATAAGTTCAGAACCTATTGTTTTACCACATTTGATATTCCAAGTATATGAGTTTATCCCATTGTAATTGTGCAATATTAGTCTGGCATTTTTGGTTTAATTACAGAAGTGCGCTAGTAGGGGTATGCTAGTTTTAAGTTTTCACGTTATGGGTGTTATATATACTTGGAAGAAGGCAAAATACCGTCACGTCACATGCATCAGGTGGAACTGACTAAATTGATTTTGTAATAACCAAAACAAATTCATGAGGAATAATTAAAGGCACCCACTATAAATCACAATGCTTCATTTCATATTTGAGATACATGTGGTAGGCCCAGTTACACTGGAGCAAACACTGTATGCACCACACACTTTAGAAAGGGTGGGCCTAGAAAATCCAACAATTGCCAAAAGGGTGGGGTTCAGAGAATTTCCAGTATAAAGGAATTCCTTAACAAAAAGGGTGGGTCTGAAATAAATAGGGTGGGTTGCTTACCCTGATACTAAAATATTATGTTGAGAAGATCCGAGACTCAGAATGAGCATCATCATAGTGATATAAGATATTGTTGTTGCCATTTATGTTTCCACATTGCTGAGCTAGGCTTGATCAATGAATCTAAGTGGTATGAAGTCAGAATTCAATATCCCTATCAGTATGAAAAACTTAACAAAGTTTCTAAAAAGGATGGGTTTCAGAGAACTTTTAGTATAAAATGGTGTCTGGATAAAAAGGACAGGGTTTCAACCCCACTGCATACAGTGTCAAAAATTATATTGCTTTTTCATTACTTTGACTGCCAAATAATATGAATATGGATATCTCTCAAGTGATTTGTAAATTGAATTCACAGTTAGGTTTTATTTTCTATGATGAAAGTTTTGCTTGTTTTCAAACAAATCATGTTCTTCATGCATACATACCAATATTATATCAGCTGGAAGATCTACCCATTACAGCTTCTATTTCGAGTAGTTAAGATGAAATTTTTGCAGTTCATCTCTTTACATAGCTGTCTTGAGTCAACTTTTCTATGTTGTCAGGAGTAGGTGTTTGGAGATTATTTCAGCTCATAAAATATTTTCAGATAACAAGTTTCTGCATGTAGCTGATATTATTTGCTTTGCCATCTGCTGATTGAATCAATACTAGAGAAGAGGAACTGAAGTGTGAATAATATAATGTTTGTTCTAGACTCTCACAATGCAAGATCTTATTTGATTCTTGGGACAAGACGAACGTATAAGACATTTACTACCCCACTCTCAATGAAACTGCATGTATATATCACTCAGCGTGCTGATATAAACTCAAAAATACCTGCTGATGAAAGAGTCAGGAATTTGACTCTATTACATAGTCCATAGCACATGAAACTATTTGATACAAATAGTAGAAAAACTCAAGGTCCAGGGGTTTCAAAAAAGTGTTGAGTCCTTATTTGTTCACTGTTTTAATTCAGTGTGTGTAATTTTGCCAATGCATAGTACATTTTACTACATTTTCAAGCGAAACTATCAGTCATACTTCAGAAGCAACATTTAATTACCTTCTTTTTGCTCTAGGTATGGCAGGAGAATCCTCTTGATATGGATAGGGACTGTAACTCTGAAATAGTGAGTATACTGGGATTCAAAGGATTGGAACAGTTTTTTGTTGACATTTTCAACATAAAGGTAAGTGTAGTTCTGGTAATTTTATAGTTCCTTATTTGGGAGGAAGAACGACATGTGTGACCATGCTTCACAAACCTCAAGCAAATTTAGACCTTGTATTGTCAATTTTATTTCATTGCATATTGTAACAGAACATATTTTCCAGTAAATATGAAATGGTTCCTATTTCAAGTTCATAAAAATCCCGAAAGTGGATTTACAATTCTTGAAGCATATGTCAGAATATGTAACAGCGAGAAAAGAAAAAAAAAAAACTTGTGTGTTGAATATATTTTTAAGCACATTTCCAATTCAACTATATTTAGAAAGTCTTAGTTGTCAAATATTTTGGAGTTGATATATTGCAAGGAGTCATGGATTTTATCTTTATCTACATGCTGGTCATGCTGTCTTTAATTTTTAATGTAAAATTATGTTTTACTCTTTGTAATTTAATTGTTTACTTATTATGTACATTTTTACTGTGTATTTCTGTACTTTGTGATTTATACTATTTTATATTATACAGTGCCTCGTGGTTTCTACGTAAGGCGTTTTTTAAAAACTGTTTAGTAGTAGTAGTAGAAGTAGTTATTAGCTATAAACATTTTATACCTTTACATTATTGTTCCCTGTAACACAAAATTAGGAATGCCGATGTTATGAGATTTTTGTGTGGAACATACAGTCACATGTATTTTATCTAATCTGTAACTTCAAAGGGACTAACCTCAAGTTGATTTTTCATCCAAAGTTTCTTTCAACCAAAATGATCTGCCAGAGTGATGTATATCTCTAGTGGGCCCAGGGGGAGAGCCTTGATGTGTTTACAGTTTCTTCCAATAATGCTCAGTGGTTACACCAAATTCAGCCACAAAAAAAAAACATAACGGGACTGGCCTAATCCATGAATTTGTGGAATATTGTGAGAAATTAGCAATTCTTTGCCAACTTTAATTTTTCCTCCGGAGGCAAAAAATGGTGTGAAAACAGTGTTTCTAGTTTCAAATCTGATAAATATCTCGTTTCTAAGATGATATTTCTGTGATTGGTAAACAAATTATTTTTGATTAAATCGTTTCTCAAAGAATGCACAATATTCACATACTGAAACTAAGTGGAAACATTTGGTGATAAAGTTTAATGTTTGCGAGGATTGTGATAGCCCATACCAAAAAAAATAGATTTTTAGTCATATTTATTGCAAATTAATTCTCTTTTAATTTAAGCCATTTCTGTGGGGTTTTTTTTGACTTTTGTATTTCACTATATTTGTAATCTTTAATTAAAGCAATTTTTTACTTTTAAGTGAAATATAGGCTACTCCCTTAAAGCTGTTTAATGTCGGGTACTTCCCTCGCTTGCACCAATGAGTCTTGGGTGTTCCAGGTTTGATTCCTGGCCCCGTCGCTGTATGTGTATTTGGTTTACAGTCCAAACTCTCCTCCTGCATCTAAAACTGCCGCTTGATTTGTCCATCTGAGTCTGCATTACCCAGGTTATGGGAAGCTGGACACGGGTAAATATTACAACCGAAGTACCAATAGAATGTGCTCTTTAGAAGCACTTTTGGTAAAGTGAAATGGTGGCGAAGATCTACCTGCAGTGAATTGTGAGCACTTGGTATCATATTGGGTTAATAAATGACAAAATTAGAAAATTTTAATTAATTTTTAAATTGTCCAGTTTGAAGTAAAAAAGTAATAATATGAAAATAAAAAAACTTCTTCCATCAGATGTATTTTTTTTTAAACAATTGAAGATTGCAAATAATTAGATGTTTTCATCATTGAACTTTAAAAGTATGGATGACAAATGCTAGCTATTCAGATAACAAAAGAGTCCCATCAACGTGTTCTAGATACTGACATGCAGGTGTTCTGTCCTGATCAGACAGGAAGATACTGTCACATGATATGTTGGCCGGAGAAATGGTCAGTTTCTGATATATAGGTGACAAAACATAAAAAATGAAATGCACACACAAATCACCTGTCCATTTTAGAACGGGTAGCAGAGGGCCTTAAGGAATTTACTAGCGGTACAACAAAGGGGGGAGATGACAGAAAAAAGCATTTTGGAAAAAGAAAAACAATAGACATATAGGATAAAAGTAAGTTGCTTCTTGAATATCGTGTCCACTTTGCTGACAGTATATTGTATTTTGAATTTTTGCAGCCACATCGAATGTCCTTGGCTTTTTAAAGTGAAAATTATTAAGAATGTGTCACATCAAACTTAAAATCCCAGGGAGGGGGGGGTGTAATTATATACATTGACGGAAGGCACAGGTATGTGCCGCCCTCAAGACCCCCTTTTCAAAGGAACATTTATCAGAATGAGAGGAAGTCTCCTCAAGCATCGTTTGTCACTGCTGCCATGGTAACACTCATTGAAAATGATGGTAAATGCGTTTGTGTGCTTCTTCAACTGCTTCGTGTAGTAGTTAGGAATTTTGTCAGGATCTTGATTATGGAGTTAAAAATACATATCTGGTACAAAGCTAGTCTATTACGCTGATGGATATTTTGGTTCATAATGCAGCAACATTGTATTGATGAACTTCTCATGATACGTGTATTACTGGCTTATGTTTGCTTACAGTGTAGTCTAAAAAATTGATGCAAATACTCGAAACATATCCCAGATAATCATACTTTGAGCTGTAATATAATCAATGGAAAAAATCCATATCATTTTGTTCTTTTATTTATTTTGAATTCTATTGAATCCATGCAGCCAAGACAACAAGGGTCTAAATGTCTTAATATGATAAATAGTTTTTACACACAACAAGAATATTTGCTCACCTTGGGAAGCTTTTAATCCACCATTACGCTGGACCTTTGTCAACCCGACGTTAGGGGGCGCTATTGGTCTAAATGTCTGTTGTGAATCAAAATTCACAGGATACAATAAACCAAAATTTAGTTTCCAACCATGATTTGACTTTGGCACATGATAATTTTATTAAAGGAGATAATCACTTCTTTTCAATCTTTGGTGTACTGGAGAGAGTTGGGTGGGTAGTAGTCACCACCCTTTATAATTCAGGTTCGTGTCCGTTGTGTTCATTTAGATGAAACAGTTTTAGATACCCTTAACATGAGGGTAGGTGAGGAAGCTGGCAAAGTTCAGGTAAAGGGAGGTGGGTGCCACTCAGCAGAATCTTAAGTCGCCATTTTAAAAAGCATTTGCGTGCTGTTGACCTCTAAAACTTACAAGGATTTGCTAGAATTACAATTTGCCTTGTTTTAATACACCTTGGCAAAAAAGGGACATAAATAGAAATTTCAATCTCCTGATGAAATTGTATATTGTCTGGCGCTTGACAATTAAGGATTGAATTATCAATACAAAAATGGCAAATAATGATGCAGAAGTTTTGCACAAATTTATTCATGATCTAAGGATTAGTTAGCAGACAGACATCAAGGATTAACTTAAGGCAAAGGGAACATTATTGCACTTTATCAGAATGAGGGGAAATCTCCTCAAGCATTGTTTGTCACTGCTGCCATGGTAACTCTCATTGAAAATGATGGTAAATTTGTTTGCGTGCTTCTTCAATTGCTACGTGTACAGTGTAGTAGTCTAGAATTTTGTCGGGATCTTGTTAAGGAGTTAAAAATAGCATATCTGGTACAAAGCTAGTCATATTAGGCTAATGGATATTTTGGTTCATAATGCATCCAATAACATTGTATGAATGAACTTTTCATGATACATGTATTGTTGGCTTATGTTTGCTGAGATATTAGTCTGTAAAATTTATATAAATATTCATAACATCTAAGATAGTCAAATTATGAGCTGTAATATAATAAATGGAAAAAACATATCATTTTTGTTGTTTCATTATTTGAATTTAATTGAATCCATGAAGGCCAAACAACAAATATACTAAAAATTTAAGGAACTGAAATCAAGATTTCCAACCATGATTTAACTATTTTTTGGTATATTTTGATTTTAAGAGCTAATCCCTTTGTCCTATCACTGGTCTACTGAAGGGAGTAAGGTGGATGGTGGTTTCCACCCTTTATGTTTTTGCGCTGCTTATTGACCATCTGCTTATTGACCATGGTAATTGTAGCAAAGTTAGGTTCATCCTTTGTGCTCATTTCGATAACAACATTTGGGGGTACCCTGAACAAAATTTCCCCAAAGGTGGGAGTTAAGTAAGCAGGCATAGGTAAGGTGTTCAAAATGGCAGCTATTACCATTATAATATTTCAATACTCAGTTAAAAATTCTCTAAAATACTTGACAAATGTATTGGTACTAACTACAAAACAAATTTATCATTTTGATTCGGCTTTTAGCCGGAACTAAACCAAATATGTTTTGCTTTAAAATATCCCATTTGCATTTTTAAAACCTAAACTGGTGCCAAATATATAAGATAACTCGAACAGAGATATGAATGCGTATTTCAATTTCCTGGGATATTATTGCAAATTGCCATATTGTATATTACCATAGAAACCTTAATTATTCTGCATTAATTATAATTTATAACAAAACTAGGGCACTTATTATAAATCATGTTTAAAAGTTCATTTCATCCATTACTTTGAATCGACTCATTTAGGTTGTTTATATGCATATTAATGAGAAGAGACAGGTGATTTGTCATGCAAGTTTTTAATTGGAACTTGTTCTATTTAGGTAAAACTATCTGTAATTATCTTTTCTTAATTGTTAAAGTTAATTTACATTCAAAAAGTAAAATCTTTTTGCCTTGTGTAATTAGTATCTTCTTGTATATCTTTTGATTTAATCCAGGGGTAGAATTTCGTTTTGGTCCGTGGAAATCAAAATTTATTGAAACAATTACAATATAATTGGTTGACAGAGATTGAGTTGAATATATTATCTGGGAACAAGAGTGGATAGAAGCAAAATGACATCGATAAGTTAATTCATACACCCTCTGTATAACTATATAACCAATCAGAAAACATTAATACAAAATAGGCAGAGTGTATTGAAAATTCACAGAGTACTCAACACGCTGTGTTCTGGTTTGTATGAAGGGCAAAATTAAACCGAACATTGTTTTTGTTGGGTGATGGTATATTTGACTTATGGCGGCTGCATTTAAAAAGGCTAAATTTCATTTCCATCAATGATTTACAAGCTGCATTTAACAACTATTTCACTAAATGTTCGTTCGGCAGTTCATGATTATCCAACAAGACATGCCAATAATCTAAATGTAACAAATAATATATCAATTTTCGCTGATAGTAGCATCCGTTTTTCTGGTCCAATACTATGGAATTCCCTTCCTAAAATAACAAAAGCTTTTAAACTACAAAACACTTACACTACCAACTCAAAAAATCTGTTATCCAAAATTATATGATAGAACCCATATAGTCACATGCATCTTTTGGGTCGGCATCCTTTGTGTCATGTCTTCACTTGGTTCATACAGGCTTTGTGAATTGTAAAATGAACAATGTATGCATTGATTTTGGCCTATTTCTCTCATGACATAAAATGCACATAACCAATAAGTAGGACAAAGTGGGCTCCAAATGTGTTCCTTTTATATTCCTGAAAAATATCATTAAGAAATACATTCGGTGATAAAATTTACAAAATGATTAAAGACTCTTGGTTTTCTAAAACATCCCCGTAAATGTTCACATAGGATGTCATAGGAGCCCTTACTAAAGTAGACTGATCTTGACATACATGTATTCTTTTTTAAATATTTAGAGCATAAATGAGGAACAAAAAACATTAACAGCTATACTATGTAGTTAAAACAAGGTGGCTTTATAGATTTTTTAAATACAAAATCATCTTATCATAGTTAACTTTCCAAATCTCATTTAAATGAGACTTTGTTGTTAACAAGATGTATAAAATTGGATTAGAGCATCTTATCACAGATTAAATTAGTGGACTTAATTAGTGTTGATGAAATATTAAATGGTTTTAGCAAGTAGATTTAATTTGTCTGAGATAACCATGTCGCAGGTTAATTGTCTCTTGCTTTATCGCTGTAAAGTGACTAATTGTATTAGACCTATGACCTTAAACGTATAGATGTGGGTTAGAAAAAGGCTTTGATGATGAGGTACTGAATGATGTATCTTCTATATAGAATGGCAAATCTTCAACTTTGCAAACAGTTTCATTGTATGTCACTATTTTTATTGGCTAAACTATTGGCGTTGATTGTGTTTGATAATTAAATTGAGTATTAAGCAATTACTCATTGGATCATAAGTCAAGAATATGTCATACGGTACTAATATGAAAACATTTGGTGATAAAGTTTATTAGAGTGTTTCTGTGATTGTCTTAACAAAACAGAATGTATTCTTCAAGTATTCTTGTTGTATTCCTGTAAGACAAAAAGAATGCACAATATTCACATACTGAAACTAAGTGGAAACATTTGGTGATAAAGTTTAATGTTTGCGAGGATTGTGATAGCCCATACCAAAAAAGAATATATTCTACATTATATGCTTTTAATGAAAAATAACTTGAATACAGGAACACTAGGGACCAGACAGCTTAATGGTTGTTCACTGGCAACATTTAAATTTCCAACTAGGCCTACAATTCTAATTCTTAACTGTGTTAAAAAATCTCTGGACATATTTGGCGATAAACTTTTATGGAGTGGGATGATGGTGATATTTTCAAGTCAAATTGAAGAAAAACCCTCACATAATATAAATTATCTTCCTGCCATAGTTAACTTTAAATCTTATTTAATGATATGAGAATTTGTTGGTAACAAGATGTAGTGAATCAGATTAAAGCATCTAATCACAGATTAGAGTAGCATAATACTGCTTTTGATAACAGGTTAACTAGATAATTTAATTTGTCTGAGATAATCAAGTCGCAGCTTAATTGTCGCCTGTTTTATCTCCTTACCCGTGACAAATTGTGCTAAGTATCCTTTAAAACATTTATGTGAGTTAAGACCCACTTTGATGATGAAGTGAGATAATGAGTGATACATTTGAGTTGTTGCCAACAGTTTCATTACATATCACTATTTTAATTAGCTTAATGGTTGCCATTGTTTGTGTCTGCCATTTTAATTGAGTACCCATGATTGATTTTAAATTACACATCATAGGTTAATTCTAAACCACGCAACCCTGCAATTTCATATATTTGACTGTTTATCTTAAAGCAGCCATAAATGTAACCTCTTATCCTTTTCAACTTTTCAAACATCTGCAAAGACCATGTTACCAGAATTAAAACGACACCTCATTGAACTTTACTTGGCATCTAGAAGTCAACTTAATGATCCGTCAAAGGTGGTCATAGAGTAAAAGACAAATCTGAGATATACATCCAATGTTTTCTGTTGATGTTCGTCAGAATATTCAGACATATTTCATATTTCTATTCGTTTTCTTAAAATGCAACTTTGCAGGTGTTTCAAAGCAAGCATAAAGATTGTGAATCTGCCAAAAAAAATCAAATTCGGCAAATGTTGATCTTAACTCTTTCACTCCGGCAAGCTGCTCACAGCACTCACAAAAGTGTGCAAGATTGACCGGAATTTCTACTTTGACGCAACTTTTTCAAATTGCTCACAAGGGTTGCTCTGCATAGAAAGCTCGACCACTGAATCAGCCATGGATCAATAATTTATGGAGCTGGTTGAATACAGCAATAATTTATTGAGCTCTCTGTGCAGTCTTACTTTAAACTGTTTTTGCAATTTTTAGATATTTTGATGAACGATTTAGTCAATTTTTATATGCTATATGTTTTGCTGATATTTCAAAGTCATGTTTTAAAAAAAGTCCGATCAAAATTGATTGATAGTAACCGGAGATAACATCTCCAAAGTTCGGAGTTTTGGTTTGAATAATTAATATGTTTTTAATTAATTAATTAACCTTGTTCTGTGTTAAATCCACATATTTTGTTTTGGAATTTTTAAAGTTCAATGTTTTTATCAACATATCAGAACCACAAAATTGAAGTCAAAATTGCCCTTTTCATGTTTATCGGTCATTAATGTTTAGGTGTCCGTCAGAAATTTTGTAAAAAATAAATAGGAGTTTCCTGATCTGAGTTGGTGAAAACTTACTTTAAACGAAGAAAATCTCACATTATTCAGATTCTTACAATTTGGATGTAAAAAAAATATTATATTAACTGATTCTTAAAAACATTTCTGCGAGATAAGTTTAAAATTTTCTGTATATGCCTATTTTTCTTCAAAAACTAGATGGAATTTTTGACGGAATATAGTCTTTTGAAAATAACCGTTTTAAAAGAAATTATAAAAAATACATGCTCTAGGTTAAATCCAGGAAAAATGATTAATAATTTTTCAAGGAAACACCTTGTTCAACCTATTTTACTAGAAAATTTTGAAGTCATAATTGTCCCTGGGTGTGTTTTAAATGTTTAAAATTGGCATATTTTGTAAAAAAATGTTCAAAAATTAGTATTTGAAGACCCTGTTTTGAAAGTCTTTTTAGAGTTACATGAGTTGCAAAAAATACCATCTTTGTTAATATTATGATAACATTTACATCGAAAATATAATCGTGATAATATTGAACAACAAATTCTATTAATAAGAAGAAAACACGTTTTTTTGGAAATAAATGTTAATTATCTCTGAATAAAAATTGTATTGAAATTTCGACCCAGGGTTTTAAAACTGCATTATGAAATAACATGATCGAATCCACCAAAATTGTTGTAAGCACATGCATTATAAATATCTATATTTTATGCAGAAGTTAAAATCATTCTAATTAAAATTACCCCAAATTGAGTTTTTTGAGGAAAATTGTTAGAAATTAAGATAAAACATGCTAAAAATGCAAGGCCTATATAATTAATTTCCTAATGCAACCTTTTCTGTTAATAGTGTATTGACAAAGCACTTAAAGTTCAAGTGTTCCCTTTTGTCCGCGTGCAGACCGCATGAAAGGAAGTAACAGTGGGAGATTGAAATTATCAATAATAAACACTTGAGATTTATTGGCCTGGTGACACTAATTTATTAGTCTATATATCCAGTCGGCTAGAGTTTTTCTGCTGATTATCGATTTATAGCTGATTCAGTGGTCAGGCATTACGCCTGTGTGCTCTAAATAAAAAGCCCTAAATGGTTGAAAATTTGCCAGCAAGCAGTTAAAACAAAGCGCTATCTAGCGCTATAATTTTTATTAGCAAAGAGAACAACCTTGGCTCCATACAATTATCGTATGCTATCATAAAGTGAGGTGCCTGTGAGCCGCTCTGAGCGGCTTTCCATCGAAATAGGACAGATGATGAAAATTTTATTCCGGAGTGAAAAAGTTAACATGTATTTTCATGTGTAGTGCAAAATGAAATTTACCACATTTATGTCTTGTACAAGATGGACAAAAATAGAGAAGAGATTCATGAAATTAACTGATTGATTTGCTATTAATGAACATTGGTTTAGGGGAAAGTGCATCAAAAAAGTTTTGAATCTATTTTAAATTAAATCTTAATAATTTTATTTTGATGTCATTAGTGAACCAGGGCTCTATTTCATAAAGATTTAAGAATATTCCTAAGTTGGTCTGCAGAACAATAATCATTCCCAAATCCACAAATATTTTAGACTTTAAGAACAATTAGTTCCATTTCATAAAGCACCTTTGGATGATAAATGTTAAATCATTATCAATTGATAATTCCAATTCAAAAGTTGTGTAGATAATTCCAATTCCAATTCCAAAGTTGTTTAGAAAATTTAAACAAAAAAACCCCTTTAGATTTGATCTTAATTTGACTATAATAGGTCAACGCTCAACTACCTACAACTTCATTTACACAGGACAAAGGCAGAGATGTTTAAATCATTCAAATAATTTGGTCTTAAGTTGAAATTTTTTTGTTCTGAAGTAACTTAAGAAAATCTTATTTAAGAATGGCTTAATTATGTTATGAAATAAAGCCCTGATCATAGTACAAAGCTAATGTAGGTTAAAAGCTATTTCACTCTTTATCAAGTGATAGCAAATAAGCAATGTGGATAAAGTTAGCAGTGCAGACTCAGGTGTAGACTTTGCTTTGAGTAAATTGACACTGTCACCCCTGAGAAAATTTGTTAATGCTTAAAGAGTTCCCTCAATCATGTGTATGGCCTAATATTAGGTACTGGTATTGTAACGGGCCGAACGTAACCCCCCACTTACTCTACTGTAATAATCACGAAGCATACCAACGCTTAATAAATTCAAAAATTTTTGTAATATACCTGACTGATACATTCTCATTATTATATAAATATTCTAACACACCCCTCACACCTGAATAATCTTACACACTCACCCCTACATT
>JXSR01S012199.1:6576-20094 GCA_000969725.1 Ophiothrix spiculata | reverse complement strand
TTTTGTTTTATCTTGGATTTCTCAAAATGCTCAATGGTTCGGATTTTGCATCATTCAGTTCTGGAATCTATGGGTCTCAAAGAATAAGAATCAGTCAAGAACAATTATTGTGCAGACTCCATTTTGCAGTCAAGCCCCAAATCAAGGTTTTTCCCACAGACTAAGACTCTATTTAATATGTACGCTAAATTGTGATATTCTGATAGATATAAGTAGGTAAAAACTTGCAGTAAAGATGACATTCAGCCGAGCGAGACGTTTTTAGGGACTGTAGCCTTAAAACCGTTGCTCATACATAGCAGTAGATATATGGTTAATAATTATTATAATCTAATATACATTCACCTTTCTAACCCTTCTTCCATAAGGGAATTTCTGTTTCGCAGGCAGTAGTTCAAATGGGCATGAACAGATTTAAGGGGAACATATCATTGAGCAGTAATTTGCAATAAAGTTTAATATTTCTGTAATATCAACTTTAGTGTATCGTAGTATTATAATATGAGATATATAAAATTCCATAAGCTAAAACAAAAATCTTAAAAAAACACCAAGATTTTTAAAGGCCATAACCAGGAAAGTTGGGAGTAGAACCTATTCTCAACTTTCCTGCCATAACATAACAAGAATTGGTAAAAGTTAATGATTACAATGATATAGGGCCTATTCCCCTTAATCATAGGGAATTTTGTACTATTTGACTTATTGACTGAACTTTCTTTGATTGGATAATGCTCAATCATTTCTTGAAATAGGTCAACAACATACAATATCAGAGTGTCTGGGGGGAGTTCTAAGACATATTCTACATTTAATATTGGAATAATTGAACAAACATCATAGTGAATTTGGTATTTTGGGCCAAAAATGTAAAACTGTTGAAGACTCACCACAAAAGTAAGCAGTATGCCAGAATGCAGTAGGCAAAATACAGATACAGGGCCAAAATATGTGCCAGATAGGCCATTATTTTGTATGTCAACTTGTAAGATAGGCCATTTTACAAGGACTGCGAGTTAGGCAGTAATAAGGAACGCTAATGGTAACCGAACGCTAATAAAATTTTGGCCTATCTGATTCGATATATTCTTGATGGGAATTTAAACCAGTCAAAACTTAACAGGTAGACAAACTTGTACGAGTGGAAGGGGGGGGGGGTACTCAAGTTTTGTTTTGGTTGGGGTGTTACGGTGACCCCGTGGGCAGTCAAATATAATGTTGCAGGCATTGAAAATGGTGAATTAGGATTATTTTTGACGATTAAAGGGTGAATCAGTTGAACGATTTTGGGTATTAAAAACAGTCATTTTCAAGAAATAGGGTACGTTCCGGTAAAATCCCCATAGTGTTACAATGGAGAAAAGGGTATGTTTTTGTTTCAGAAAACTGTGGAGAAAGGGGGGGATACTCAAAATTGGGAGCTCTGTCTGAACTGATTTTTGGTTAAAAGGTTATATGGAACTGATTTTTGTCCGAATTGAGGTCTCGGGAACTGCTACCTAATTTTCTTTGAAAATGGGGAGGGGGCTCTGGAACTGACGTATTCTTGAAATGGGTATTTTAGGGAGCGGAATAGGAGACATTGAGGCTTGAAAATGGGAACTTGAGCGCGGTCATACACGTATATATTTAAATGCATTGCATTTTCACGAGGGGTAATGCAGAGGTTGTGGGCTCGAGCCCAGGCCAGGCGGTTTACGTCTCCTTGGGCAAGAAATTTTACTCTAATTGCTCCGTGGTTCGGATAGTCACGTTAAGCCGTTGGTCCCCGGTGCGAACGCTCCTTCTTGGGGCGCTGCATACAGTATATATACCTGGTGAGTCTATCTGTTGCGACACTAGCGTAACTGTCCCGGCTGAACAGATATGGCTTTATCATGTTTATTGACATTAACATGATCTTGGGAAATTTTGAGAAAGGCTTTTACGGCGGGAATTCATAACAATTGGTAGATTTTAATGGGTTCGCCGTCGGTCGGACAAAGGAATAGGATTATAAGGTCGACTTTCAAAATAGGGGTGATTGGGTGACAGCTCAGTAAAAGGGGTCATTGGGTAAGAGCGGGGAAAATGGCAGGAGTATGGCACGTGCCAATATATGGGAGTGCTCCCCCCTCTCCGGGCTTTTGTTGCGTTAATCCAATTGGTTTAACAATCTAATTTGTTTAGCATCTAATAGTCTACCTTCTGTCTTGCAAACAAATTATCAGGGCTGTGATTGACGTTTTTTAAAAAAGTCTTGGAAGAAAGTAACAGAGCGAAAAAGCAACGCGAGCAGAGCATCTTCATGGCAGGGGGTCCAAGCCAGATGATTTCTTCACATTAAATATTGCAGGAAACATCATTTCAAAGGCAGTTTCAGATTAAAATTCCTTTATCATGATTTTTCCAGTTTGTGTGATCAGTTTTTCTAGCGATTTACTCATGAAAAAATCCAGGGATTTATTACAAGTCTTGAAATCTGGGCAAATCACACCCCTGTAAACAATAGACAGGATGTTTGTCAGCAGGATTAATTAGCACTATTGTTGTTCCGACAGGGAAGGTGGTGCCTTTGATCTTTGATTACCAACACATGGGACAAACAGGAATTGAATCAAACCTTTTTATAAATACCGTAATATCTAGCTTTTCGTCGTCACTCTCGATCAGGTAGCAATCTGTTCGTTTGGATAGCCTAGCATTTGTACAAATAACTGTTGGCAAGGGGCAGCCTTCATAAAGGCTCTTTTCAGAGCCACAACAATCTCAAAGAGGTGATCTGCTTTTAACACCGTTGACAAGGGCAGCCTTCAGCGAATGCATTTGTATTTACATAACAGCCTCATCCCCAGGGTTGCATACTTTCTATTGCCTCAAGATAAAACAAAAAGCAAGCTGCGGTTGAAATTTCACAAAATGCATTTCACAGGTTAAGGTTAATCAGATAAAGTAAATTATACACATGTTAGAACAGGAAGCTACACCAAATTTGTCACATCAAATTTAATTAAAGACTCACAACATGCACAAATAAAAGTGTATGTATACATATATACATATTTATTGTTTTTGACTCAAGTTTTTCCAATACAACTTGTTCCAGAATTAAGTTTAGCAGAAACAACTGACCAATGTACAATACAATCTAGTCAATTTCTAGTAAGTTTCTATATGCACATACATTTAACTGTTTTTGACATTTTACAAATGTTTTTGTTTTAATATAATGCTATTGTTTTTCCCAGAAACAATGTCATCACAGAGAAAATCTAGTAACTTCTTTTGCATTATAAAGAGCCATCACTAATACCTATAATAGTGATCATGACTTTTTTGTTGTTGTTGGACAACTGAAAATAAAAACTGATCTTGTATTTCAAAAATTTATTATCATGATTATCTTTCAAATACTCAAAAATGTCGCTACAGTCTCACATTTTTCAAGCCCTTGAAATGTGCTGTTTCGTTTTTATACAGGGCATAAGGCTGCAATCACATAGAAGTATGCAGTATATGATATTCGCTTTTTTTTCAGGATACTCAAAATATCCCAGGTCTTATAAAGATAATTGCATATTAACTCGGCATATTTACAAAATATGACAATCAGTTGAAAACATTTTCTGCAAAAAACACACATTCAACATTTGTAACATTGTCAAAGCACCGTGTCACATGTTTTTACAAAGCTCACAGACTGACTCCAAGTCTCTGTTGGCCTATATACTGGATATGGGAGTTAGGGTTAAAGCCCGAAGACTAAGAGCAAGGCTACAAAGCTCCATGAGGGAGAAATATTTGTATCATGAAATGCTACTGTAAGGCCTCGATCACATAGAAGTATATGGTTACGGTATTCAGGTACTCATACTTAAAATTGACGGCTAATTATCGCAGTCACTAAGAATACGAGTGCCTCCCCTAGGGAGCGTATAGGGAATACCTCGTACCATATACTTCTATATGATCGGGGCTTAACGGTGGATATTTTTGTATAAAGCAATTTTGAACATGGCCAATTTTAAATAATTTTACGTGTGTTTACTGAGAGAGCGACATTCACTCTCCGTTTCATTGAATAAGTCAGATGGAATATCATGAGCAAATGTCACTAAGGCAAGGGAATGTCTTTAGACACAAAGCCTAAAATGGTCACCTGAAGAGTCATTTCAAGAGCCACTTAATAACTGCTGGCTACAGTATAGTGAGTAATGAAAATTTCTGAAAAATGGCAGCTTTTGCTCATGATTTTCTTGCATTTACTAATTGAGTGTCTCCTCCCTTTCTTTACTATATTCTTGATGTACGACCCAACAGATACAATGTCAGAACAAGCGCCACAAAGTAAAAGCGCAGTATGTGCATTGCAGATGTACTGTAAGTTACTTAAAGAATAAAAGATAATATTCATTGTTTTGCCTATTATCTATCGTCTCATAATGGATGGGCGTACATTGCTTTGAGTAATGGAAGCCCCCGAAGGGGGTTGCACATTACGAAAAAATAATGTACGCCCATCCATTATGAGACAATAGACGACAGGCAAAACAATAAATATTATCTTTTATTCTCATTCTCAGTCAAAAAGTTGAGTCATTTTAAAATCAAGAATGAAGTCAGTTATTTGCCAAAAACAATAGACATCATTATTGGAAAAATGTACACCCCTATTCAAATATAAATTATTCCAGTTCAAGTAAAAAATTGCGCTATCATATGTGATGACTCACCCCTAAAAGGGGGACTTTGCGACAGAACACTTTACGAGAAACTGGTGAAAATAGGCAGCAAAAATAAAGAAAATAATAAGAATTTCTAGCAGATTTTCTGTTATAAAATTTGATTGCCTTGATCAATTTCAACAAGGTGTCATTTTATAACTTAGAAAATGCTATAACGGATGAAATGATAAATCAAAATTGATATCATCTGTAAAGTCCCCCCTTTCGGGGTGAGCCATCACACATATTGTCTCATAATGGATAGCCAATTATTCCTTATAAGGAAGTTAATTCAGACTCATTGACTAAGAATTCCTTTTCCCTTGAAGGAATCCTGCACAAATGAGCACATACAATATTTTAGCATGGGAGTGGATTGAAGTGAAATTGCATGCAAATAGGATGTATCTACTATGCTTTATAAATGCACATACTGCGTTTTTACTTTGTGGAGCAGAGAACAAACCCTGTCTCTTCAGAAAGGATGAGCATTTTGATAAGAATATAATTGTTATGCAAGTGCAAGAAAGTCGTATCTTCAATAGCTGCCATTTTTCAAAAAATTGCATTTCATATTGGATAATGTCCAGTCTTTGGGTCAGTGGCTCTAAAAATGGTTCTTCAGGTGAACAATTTCAAGAGCTCCTGACATATGGCAGAGAAAATATGAGGAACTTTTTTGCATTCTAAATGATACGTTGTTGAATAAAAATAACATAAGGCAGCCATTGCGGAAACGACTTTCTTGCACTCACATGATCAACTATTCCTTCATATCCATGAAGGGATAACATATTGAAAGTTCCAGTTGACTACTTTAGAAACTGTAGTAACTTTTTCTCCCTTTGGTATCGATTATTCCCCAGGATTATTCCACACTATACTAGAGCGACTTTAGCTTCTTGTAGGTAGCCATGCAAGAACTGTGTAGCTGTTGCATCTAAGCCAGCACTTATCATGCCAGGGAGCTGAAAAGAAGCACAAAATTAAACAGTTGAAGATAACACTGAAGTGTATAAAGTGTTTTTGAATCCTGTTAGTGAAAGTCGCAGAGGGAAGGGGGGAGGGGGTTGTGGAGGTAGAGCACACAACTTTTAGTTACGCACCATGTGCCCCCAAAACACCCTACTTTTTTCGCCCGCTCTCACCGAAAGACCACATGTTTACCAACTGTCACTAAATTTAAAATGTAATTTTTTGAACATTTTGCTAAATTTGTCAAAAATGTCGCTAAATTCATCAACATTTTGAGAATTTTTTGGCCATTTCGGCCCAGAAATACCCTACTTCTTTATGAAATTTGCCCAAAGACCATCCATTATTTTGCACTTTGTCACTGAAAGACCCCCTTTTTGACCCAATTTGTCACTGAACAGGGATGGTTATGGCTTTTTGTAATTTTGTGAATTTGCCTGAAAATGTGAATTTCCTAATAATTTTGTACAGTGAAGATCCAAGCATTTTTGTCTGAATTCAGGCAAAAACTTGAAGATAATCATGCCTGCTGAAAGACCCCTACTTCTGAGGTGCTCGGTGGCACTTGTAAGTCACTTCCATATGCGAGTGCCCCCTCACCCCAGGATGGGGGGGGGGGCTCCATTTGTCAACATTATTTATCTTTAAAACCAAACTCAGTGATTAAGGTGTGTAAACTCTGTGTTAGGAAAAATTTGGCATTTGGTACAGCACCATGAAATGGATCGGATTCATATTTGCCGGCAAAGAGTAGACGGGAATGTTAAGCTTACCTGTCCGGGGTGAGCCGTGGATTAGGTGTGTAAACTCTGTGCTAGGAACAATTTGGCATTTGGTACAGTTCCATGGAACGGATCCGATTCATATTTGCCGGCAAAGAGTAGACGGGAATGTTAAGCTTACCTGTCCTGGGTGAGCCGTGGATAACGTGTGTAAACTCTGTGCAAGGAACAATTTGGCATTTGGTACAGCACCATGGAACGGATCGGATTGATATTTGCCAGCAAAGAGTAATTGCGAATAAGCCGTCTGGTATCCTGGTGTGTCTTCTATCTCAATGAAATGTTCATCATCAGGAGTACTGTCATCCTCAGGGAGCTCAAATAAACCAATCAGTGCTTGAAGTAATGGAACCCTGGGGATGAGGTATATAGGTTGAAATTATTAAAAGAGGTTTAGAACGCTCCCAACGCCAAATTTCAAAATTGGATCAATCAGAACTCAGAATTAGACCGCTGATGATGACGATGGGTATCACTGAAATTATTCGGATTAAAAAGTAAATGTTGTTGCAAAGCTTTAAACCCCTTCTAATGATTTCTACCAACAGGTATAAGAACATTCATTCGAAGTTGAAATTATGTTAAAAAATTAATATAAGAACATGCAGACACAAGTTTAATAAGTCATTTTAACTCTTTGAAGGCTTGTGTTGGTTATAGTGTCACAATCATGCTTCGTCTTGATAATATCAACTTAAAAATAATCTTGAAAACAAACAAAGAATTATTATTACAAGTCCACAAATACACCCTTTCAATACCGGAATTCTTTCAAGCACCATCCACACTTCAGAAATATGAACTTTTGACATGTCCTACACACCTTCAATAATGTTTGTAGTCAGTCAGCACTGCAGGACAATCTGCAATGTCTGGCAAGCACTGTACACTATCCTCAAGTACACACCTTCAATGTCTTTTAAGTACCATACACACTCTACAAATGCATCCCCTTCATTACACCCTACACACCATCTTCTCACACAGAATCGTTTTGTGCCTTATATATTACACACCTCACACTCACCAATAGTGCTTGTAGTCACTTAGCAATGTAGGCAGTCTTTGATTAGTTTGGCAATACTGACTTGACAAATCTTCTTTTCAATTGCCAAGAAACTTCCTGTACCTAATGTTTTACACACCTTCTCGCACAGAAACCTTCTGTACCTCACATCTTGCACACCTCACAGAGAATCTTTTTGTATCTCATGTCTTACACACTTCAAACACTTACCAATAGTGTTTGTAATCAGATAGCAATGTAGGTGGACTGTGAGTAGTACCGACTTGACATATTTTCTTCTCTATCGTCCCAGAAACCTTCTGTATCTCACGTATCACACACCTTATCACACAGAAACCTCTAGTACCTCATGTCTTACACACCTCACACAGAAACCTTCTGTACCTCATCAGGGGTAGCACCAGGTCAAAAAGTTTAAGGGTCCCTGGAGACAACAAAGCTATACAGTAAATGCAAAAATAGGAAGAAATAATCCAAGTGATCCCAAGTGGTTTTGGGTGAGTCCGGGACTCAAAAATGCAGCCTAGCGCTACCCTTGTGTAACCGCATGTCTTACACAACTTATCACACAGAAACCTGTACCTCACGTCTTACACACCTCACACAGAAACCTCTACCTCACATACTACCTTCTTTTCCATCTTGCCAGAAATTGTCTGTACCTCTGGTCTTATACACCATCTCAAACACTTACCAATAGTGTTTGTAATCACTTAGCAGTGTTGGACAGTCTGTGAGTAGTTTGGTTATACCGACTTGACATATTTTCTTTTCCATTGCCCCTGAAACCTTCTGTACCTCTGGTATATACAGCTTCTCCAACACATTACCAAACATCCTATGGAAATGAATGGAGAGAATAAGTTGATTTTCCAAACTGGACTTGGGTATTCAAACATGCTATAGAGTTGTTCATCACAAATCAACAACAATGTGTTTATGCGTCCGTGTATTTATATCGTGCGAGGTTGTTTAGACGCCCAGTATGAGCAGAATACATGAACGCATCAGATACAAAGATTTTGGGGATGAATAACTCTGTAGCTTGACTGAATACCTTTCAACATCAACGTTTTTTCCTGAATGAGTATATATACAAAATCATGTAAGGTACAGAATTGTTCCCTTTTAAGCCATATAAAATTTAAATTTTGATTCTTCTCTTTTCCTTCCTCAATTTCTGGGATTTGAAAGATATCTTTAAATTTTATATATTTTAAGACTCTGAAATACTCTGAAAATCTTCCATGTATAAGTTTACTAAAGAATATAGATCCCTTCCAAGTTCTAAAAATGTAAAAGTAAAAATGGCCTTCTTTTAATAGAGCACTGTTGGGAAATAACAAAAAGTACTAACAATGCCAATTTGACATTGGGAAAAAATAATCCCTTAACCCAGTGGTGGGCAACCTTTTTACTACCGCGGGCCAAAAAAGAGTTCAGACATTTTTCGCGGGCCGCATCCAAAGTACTAAAAAAAGTTTATTGGATCTATGTTTCTATAGATACTATCATGACCCCTTTTATGACGTTATTAAACCCTTTAGCTGCCTTTACGCGTTTTTAAAGGTGCATCAATCGAAATTTGCACCAAAAATAAACTCCCGTTTTTTCTGCAAAATCTCCCTAGAAGGCAAACTAGTACGTCATTTTCAAATTCAAATTTTCCTGGAGTAGTATCAATTTTCCCTACCTATGGACACTTCTGGTGCAAGTTAGAGCAATTAGCAAAAATATATTCTGAAAAACCTCAAGGAAGACCTGGGACATTCTCTTTGCTCAGTATGGGAAACGAATATCCTTACTCACAGCTATGTAAATGTATTTTGGTCATATATGTTAAAGCTGTGTTAAAGTATTTGCAAATAATTCACCAAAACATCAGCCAGCAAAAATTTCGCTACTGTTGGTGTACTCCAATCAAAGTATTCTTTGCTCCAATTATTATTTATCACTTTGTCACTTGATTGCGAAAACCCTCAAAATTTTCTCTCCCATTTATGAATGGCTGTTGAAATGGTTATTAACGTGACGATCACCTGAAGAACAATTTCAAGAGCTAGTGAAGGACACCTGAAGAACCATTTCAATAGCTGCAAACCACATTTATGAAAAACTGAAAATGTTTTGCAGATACGACGACTTTCTTGCACTCGCATAAAGATGTATTATATACATCACCTGGGCAAAAATGCCAGTTGAAATTATTTACCAGCAAATACAATTATTTCAATTAAATTTTTCATTTTTTACCAGCAAATATATTTTATATATTTTCATCATCATGCATACTGTTCTGTATTCTTATCTTTTATTTTAACGCAGGGAATATATATAATATTCCCTCCTCCAAAGGGGAAAAACCCTGTGAGTACACGAATCCTCATGCTTGTGCGAAAATAATTGCATATATTATATTGCATAGAAACAATTTGTGTTCCTCTAAGAATGGATAAAATAGCTTAAAATACACCATCATGATATATGTGACCGTCCATCAAAAGAAAATATAGGGCTTACTGATTTACACTTTAAGAATGGATAAAGAAAAAACAAACCAATTGTTATGTATTTATACAGTATAAAAGCGATTTTGTTCAACTTTTGAAGAATACCATATTTCTGACCAATGCTGAGATGACAAGTTTATTCAATGCGCAATATGACTTTTTTTATTTTGCAGCTTCCTTTTCCAAATTGTACACATTATTTTTTTTCTTTGTGGGCTTGGCGGGCCGCACAAAAAGAACTCGCGGGCCGCATGCTGCACGCGGGCCGTAGGTTGCCCACCACTGCCTTAACCCTTTCCAGTCAGACCAATATCCCCGCCCCAGGCTAAAGGCATTTTTCCTGTAAACTGACTTCTAAAGTAAATTAAATTTATATTTAGAAATATTCTACATAATTCAATGAAACATCAGCGCAATAGACCTTTATGAACTGTATACATTGCCTGTGATAGTGTTTTGGAAGGTAAGAGGTAGTGAAATTAGTTATACTTCAGTGTTGGTTAGGGAGTCTGGTAGACCCCCTATGCCTGAGCTGGCAGTAATTTAGGGGGTCCCCCAGACTCCCTACGACAGGAAAAGGTTAATCAATTCACAGAGGTCCTTTAAACAAGAACAAAAACATTAACTTTACAAGACCTTATGCTCAATAGACCACTTTCATATGTCCCATAATGCATCTTGAAAATACAGTTTCTGCGCAAGTTGTACGAAGATGATGTCATGCCCACAACTTGGTAATATGGTTGCTTGCGAAGAAACTCCTGATTTGGGTCACTTTCAAGATGCATTATGGGACATATGAAAAATGGTCTATTACTGTAACATGAATATTTTTGCCCACAATAATTTTTGTGAATCATTTTGAGTTTTTTTATTTTTATGCACATGAACAATTTTAACATACATGGTATACACACATTTTTTTTGACAAATTGAGAGAAAATAAAACATGAAAATAATCACTTATTTATACAGTACTTAATAACTTGACATGAACACCATCAATCATTTTCACCAAAGCAGAGGCACCATCAAAGAAAGTTGTATCTGCAATGGCTGCCATATGTTATTCATTTAACAACTTGCTACTAGAATGCAAAAACTCTCACAAAATTTTCTTTGCCATATGTCAGTGGCTCTTGAAATGGTTCTTCAGGTGACACCATCACATTATACAGTGTGCAATGCAATTTTTTGTTTTTGAAAAAAGGCAGCTATTGCAGATACGAATTTCTTGCTCTCACCTGACGACTTCTGTAACTACTTACTTGGCTTGTATACCGTCAATCATTTTCACCAAAGCCGTGGCACCATACTTAATTGCATACAAGAACACAAAATATTATAGAGGCTTATAAATTACTTACTTGGCTTGTATACCATCAATCATTTTCACCAAAGCCGTGGCACCATACTTAATTGCATACAAGGAGAAAAACACCAAGAGACCTGTGGGATTGAATGCAAATACAGGTTGCTTTTAAGATGGCTTAGCACAGATAGAATTCCTCTATCTATTTTTCTTATTTTTTAATATATGGTATTTTCTTATGAGCCAATCACATTTCTGAAGTAAAAGAGGAGTCACCGACTTGGTTTTTGAGAAAAATCCATTTAAAAAACAGTATGTTTTACCACTTTTTTCCATTGACTTCTATGGGAAAATAAAAAAAAACTAAGACAAAAAACACATAATTGAAAAAACGCTCTACGTTTTTATCTCTTTTTCAGATATGTTTTGGTGCTTATATATTTCTTTAAAAAATGTTTAAAAAAATATGGTCACCAACTTACTTTTTGAGATATTAAGCAAAAACTGGTATATTTTAGCAATGACAAATAATTCCCTTAAACACAGTGCACTTTGAGCCCTGCGCACATACGCATGCCATCAGGAGTAACACGCATGGTCTTATAATATGTAAATATAAGAATGACGCACTTTTAACTTTTAATAAGAGCACAAGATACAGTACGCTAAAAGCACAGGATAAATACTTTAAAATTTGTTCCAACACCACTGATATCAGCTAACACGTGTCCGACACCATTTCTGTACTAAGCCACCTTAAGATTGTTAGAGAGGAGCGTGGCCGAGGGGTTAGAGCGTGGGACTCATATTACAGGTGTTCCAGGTTCGAGCCCCAGTCAGACCAGTTGTTCTTGTTGAATTCAGTACCCATTCACAACGATTTTGAGCAGTACTTGGATTTCACAGGACTCAACAGAAGGCTTATTTGGTAAGACTCAGGTTTTGAGAATAAAGTTTCGCTAACTCTGCATTTTTTTCATAATTGATGGACATCCAATATTTAAGGAGTGGTACATGCCAGCATAGAGCTAAAATATACTCGTTAAGATTGGATGTTAAAAAGAACTCAAACTTACACTATATGGATGTTATTGCATGATAAAATGTGCTGAAAAAGCACTCAAACTCAATCAAATTGGATGTTAAAAGCACCCAATTTATTACATTGGTTTTATTGCATGACTGAAATGTGCAAACAGGCACTGAATGTTAATAAGATTGGGTGTAAAAATCACCCAAACTTACTTAGGTGGGTGGTTGGTTTTTTTTTCTGTTACCTTTCTGTTATATATTTGGTAGTTTTTGAGCTAATCAATTTTTGGAAAAGCACCCAAAGTCAATCAAAATGGGTGTTAAAAGCACCCAACTTATTAAATTGTGTTTTTTTGAATGATAAAATGTGCAGACGAGCACTGACACTAACTAAGATTGGATGTAAAAAGCCCCCAAACTTTGATTTGTGCGAGAATTTTCTTTTTCTCTTTTGCCCAACTTACCTTTAACAAACTTGGTAGTTTTTGAGCTAATCAATCTTTGGAATAGCAGCGTAAATACTTGCTGAATGTGTTTCTCTAGAGGAGCACTGGAAAAATAAAGTCAGAATAAGTATCAAGAAAATTAACAAGGGAATCAAACCAGGAGGAGTCAGAGATGTCCTGTTATGCCTAGCTATGTCACGTGTCAATCCGCCAGTATTGTCAGTAACGTACTGTGAGAGAAAACATAGTTCTTTACAAAAAAAGTCAAAATAAAAATGTACCATTGAGTTGATCACCCAACTCAAACAGATTTAGTATTTACAAGCATTGGTTTGTATTACTAGTATATGAACTAAACAGAACATTTGGCTTATTTTTTTGATTTTAACATCAAGGTCAATTGGCAGATTAATTTATTTTATTCAAATCAATTCCGCGCCAACTGTCCTATCCCTGAATAAATCCTTATTTTAACCACTGAATGACAGTGATAGTTGCCACCTAAGCTTGCGTTATGTCTTAGTACCAAGGTATCTGTAATGAACAATTTATATTGATTTTGTTGAACACAATTTACATTAAGGATATTTCCTAAGTTACCTATGGATTATATCGCTCATTCCGAAAAATCGGGTGCCAATGCAGTTGAAAAAAATGAAAAAATAAAGTTGCTCAAATATTTTTCTTTAAAGCGTTTTTTATTAGTAAACTTGTCATGGACATTGAATCCA
>JXSR01S012197.1:0-24375 GCA_000969725.1 Ophiothrix spiculata | reverse complement strand
AAATTTGCCTTCTCCGATAATGTACCAGACAAACAATCATTTCTTTTTACAGATATTGGCGGATTAGGGGTTTATCTGATGACAGTGAACAGCGGAGTCAGAACATTGCTGATATACCTGGATCAAGCTATGGGGGATCAATGGCATCTCGTGCCTATAGGATTAGGCCGCATTACATCAACATACAAGGTATGATTGGATTAAACATATGGTAACATATGGGATTAATGAATGTAGTTAATCTCATATACCTGGATCAAGCTATGGGTGATCAGTGGCATCTTGTGCCTATAGGATTAGGCCGGATTACATCAACATACAAGGTATGATTGGATTAAACAAATGGTAACATATGGGATTAATGAATGTAGTTAATCTGATATACCTGGATCAAGCTATTGGCGATCAGTGGCATCTTGTGCCTATAGGATTAGGCCGGATTACATCAACATACAAGGTAAGATTGATCCAAGTCTATCCGATTAGGTACGTCTATCAATCAATTATATGTTACCATTTGTTTAATGTATGATTTGTCATACATCGTAAATGGAAGTTAACGTCCTTGGGCTGTATGTAATTTTGAACATAAAATTGTGGAGAGATATGACTGAATTGTTATTTGTTACAATTGTTTCTGATTTGTTTGCTTCACAAGATCTGTCGATGGATATTTGATTTGCAAAACGCAATTAAGCATTAATATTTTTATCACCAGTTAAAAGTGTTCAGCATTAACTATCTTTTCTCTTTAATGCAACCAATATTTGATCATTGCCTCAGGGATTGAGATCATGAAATCAGACCAACCCAATTGTTGAGACTTTCACAGAACTTGTCATAATTGCAATGATGCAAATTAAGCTCCAAATTTGACAAAATGAAAAGCTTGTTAGAGATGAGATAATGTACAATTGATGCAAAAAATTGTTTTATAGTATAATAACACTTGGCTGCTTTTATGTCTGCTTGTTTCAGATTGTGATGGAGGCACAGCGCTCCTTCAGTGTTTTGGGTGATATTGCTGTTGATGATGTCTACTTCTCAAATTGTGCACTGCCTCGTAAGTATTAGCTTTAATGTTGAATTCATTTTAACAGCTGAACACAAACTAGTGTAGTGCTGACCATTTGTTGCCCAGATACATTCACTACATGTTTCTGAAGCAGTTGTCCTATATGAAGCAGACGAAGAAGCACCCTAGTGGAAAACAAGCAATAGTGATAGTCTGGGTTACCTCACTTCATGGAGAAATGCTTGGAAAACACCTCACCCGGTTTCAAAAGAGGTTGGGGATTTTAATTTTTAAATGCAAGTGAAACAGACGTTAAATATTTTTTTGATTTTCAATGTATTTGTGGTCATTTACTCAAAAAAGGTTATTTAGATGGGTTTTTTTTCATTTGTAAACATTTTTGTGTGAAGGTGCTTCAACATGAAATTATGAATCGTATATTGCATACTTTATATTGTACACTTGTTTCACCTTATCTAGCATATGGAGTACTTATATGGGGGAACACATGTAAATCTTATTTAGACAAACCTATTAAACTTCAAAAATGGGCTATTAGGGCCATTTCCAACAGTCATTACAGAAGTCATACCGCTCCAATCTTTGCCAAGTATAATATCCTAAATGTCACAGATATGTATACGTTAGAACTAGGTACATTCATGTACAAATACTATAAGAGTGATTTACCTTCTTCGTTTGATAGCTTTTTTATAAAACGGTCTGATATACACAACTATTCGACAAGACATAACAACCATCTTCAGCTAACCAAAAATAAGAGAGTTTTCTCAGATCAATCTGTAAGAACTACCGGTCCACGACTATGGAACTCATTTTCTGACAATACATTAAAGGATTCAATTTCAGTCAAGCAATTCAGAAACAAATTGAAACAAAAACTAATTTCTGCCTACAATTAGATATAATTTCTTTCTACCTTATAATTTGATTTTTTTTCTTTGAGTACCTTTCCTTACTGTTTTCTTTTTCATTTGAGCACCGTCCCCGTCCCATTTGTCTTGTCTCGTGGTTGTTGTATTTTGGAACTTTTTATATATTTTTTTGTTCAGGTGAGGGCAATTAACAGGCCTTCCTGGCCTTCCAGCCCTTTCCTCCATAATTTTGCTGTATTTTGTATTTTGTTTAGCCGTGTTTAAATTTGTTGTGTCTATTTTGGCTTTTGTATATTTGTAATTATGTTATGGAAAATAAAATGAACAATGAACAATGAACAATATGATTAAAATACTTCCACAAGCTTATTTTCTCCAGTTTCCTAAAGGTGCGTTTACACTGTGACGTAGGGTAACGACGGAGGGTAACGAATTTGCAACTAAAAACTTGCAACTGAAAATGACTAATAGTAATGATAGTGTGCAATGCTAGTGGATTGTGTGAGCATTAACTGACTTTAACTAACGATGATGGGTTGATAATTCAAAACTGCAATCCGCAGGTCTACGTTGCTTGTCGTTGCCCCTAAGTTGTCAAAGTGTAAATGCACCTTTAGTCTTAAATCTTGAATCAGTGCTTGTTGCATGCATGCCAAAGCACTTAACACATATCGGGCTAGACCTAGCTATAGTGTATAAATGACCAGTTGAGTGTTTATGATATGCTGTAGATATTATATGGTCTGTGAAGAAAATGAATTATGCTAGATCATGGAGCAGTTGTGGTATGCTAGCTTCATTGTTGTTGTCATCAGTATCAAAATGGATTTTGAAGTGATTGAATTTCTGGTACCTAATTTTCAATAATGATTTTCTTTCCAGCTTCTCAAACCTTCCCATGTCCAACTGGTCAATGGAAGTGTGACCGTGGAGCATGTATTGATGAGAGCAGACGCTGTGATCTGACCGATGACTGCGGGGACAATTCAGATGAAAAGGAAATAGATTGCGGTAAGTGAATCACTCCCTTGCCCCACTTCCTCCCCTTTCCTATCAGATGATGTGATCTGACGCATGACAGTGGCGACAATTTATATGAAAAATAAAGGATATAGATTGCAATAAGTGGTATCACTCCCTTGACCTCAACTTCATCTCCCTCTCCCATCCCCTTCCCTAAGCTACATCACATCTTGCTTGGCAATGGAAGTGTCATTGGATAGCCTGCATGCATTGCAGACAACAGCCTATGTATGTTGACTGTAGAAACAATTCAAATGAAAAGAAAGTGGATTTCAGTAAGTGGTATCACTCTCTTGACCCCACCCCTGTCTGTCATTGCAGAGAACAGGCTATATGATCTAATGGTTGACTGTGAAGACAATTCAGATTATAAGGAAAATATATTATCCTTCCTCCACTTTTCTTCCTCCTTTGCCATATCTTAAAGTTTTCCTGTTAGTATCCAGAGTTCAGACTTTTTATGAAAATAAAATTGTTTTGCATACAAAATGCCCCTTGTAATAAACCTCCCTCGGATTTTCCAAACAGAAATGTTAAAAACCACACAACCATGTAATATCAAATTGTTTTCTTATAGTAATAAGCTGAAGACATCCATGTGGATTAGTAAAATCCCTCCAGAAGTCAATAAATCAGGTTGCAATCCCTGAAATAAAGCCAAGGTTTGCACTTCTTCTGGTTTTGTTATTTCAGCTTGTATAAAAATTTGTACACTTTAGATGCTAAAAATAAATATCTACTTTGGGAAAATACAATGCCCAAACGGAGACACTATCTAGTCTGAAGTAATATATATGTTCATACATAAAAGGATGTCCTTCAGAAGCACTTTATTTAAATATGTTTTTTATTCAGCTGCTGCATACAATTCCTGTAACTTTGAGCTTGGTATTTGTGACTGGGAACAACTACCTAATGATGAGCTAGAATGGGATCTATTTAAAGGCATCACACCAACAAGCTGGACTGGGCCAACAAGGGACCACACCACTGGGCTCTCATCCGGTAAGTCTGGTTTACTTGAAAAATCTAAATTTATTATTTTTTTCTTCAACAGCAACATATTATTCCTGTAACTTTGAGGTTGGTATATGTGACTGGGATCAGCTAGCTAATGACGAGTTAGATTGGGATCTATTTACAGGGAGAACACCCACAGGTTGGACTGGTCCAACTAGGGACCATACAACTGGGCTTATATCTGGTAAGACCTACACATGTTGCAACACATTCAAAACTTGTCTGCATGCTTCTGCCTTCATTACTCTTACTAAAAAGTGGGATCGCATCACACCAAGTCTTGCCAGTTTCCATAAGCATCAATTTCAAAGTTCTCTTACTTACTCCTTTTTCCTTTGACCTCTGTTGGTCTTATTTTTGTCTGATGGCTCTTCACTAGTATCTTTCTGTCTTGCAGTTGTGTATTTTATTTGATTGAAGTTAAGTGTCTTGGCTGAGCACATCCATGGTCCCTTTACAAACCAAAATGTTAAAAACCTTTCAACATTGTTTTCCTATGGTAGTAAGCTAAAGACCCTCTTGTAGATCAGTAACATCCACCTGGAAGTCAATAAATGAGGTCTTGGAAATCAAGTATTTAATTGATAAGTGTCTTGGCTGAGCACATCCATGGTCATTGGATGTCCAGCTATCATCCTCCCTTGGGTGAGCTGTCACAGGATCAATTCTGCTACTGATTGATATTGGTATCTGCCTCTTTTGCAACGGACCATCGAATTGGAGTTGTCATGTTTTTTATTGTTATTATTACATAAGGCAGACATTTGGTTGTTTGTTACTTTGGGTCTGCGTGGCATTTCTTCAAGGACTGTCTACATTTATTCTAGTTCTCTTACCACATCAGCCGGTGTGATAAGAAGTTGCTTGAAGTGATTTGACCAATTGTTCATCTTTTTTCCGTTAGTGTCACCATATACTCTTCCAGATCAGCTCTCTTTCCCTTCCACTGATCTCATTTACCAGATTCCTTGTGAATTTATATTTGTGACTATATTTTGGCTCTGTTAATTCCTTGATCTTTTGACTTACGAAACCCCTTTGTTGACCATTTCATAGATCTGATTTGTCTATGCTTTTCAATCTCAGCGGCCAAGTCTCTACTGTTTTGTTTGATATATGCCTTTCAAGTACCTTCTATAAATGTTTCTTGCCTTTTCTATTCTTTCATCATAGTATTAATGCCTATGGTGTATTTTTCTCACATTTGGCAGGAGTTTTTTATGTTTCTTGGTTAGTAAGCATCAAGTAGCCATATTTGATAGAACAGATTCAATTGATAAGCAGATCATTGCATAATAGCGCCAATTTTTACTAAACAGAATATCTTTCCTGAAGTTGTGGGTCAGTTTGAAGCTTGTTTCTTTCATTCAAAGTTTTCTTACTTACATAAGAAGTAATGCACATAATGTCATGTCACCTGAATATGTGCATGACATAGAATGGAATCGATCACATGCCGCTCCAGCGTTCTGCGCACTATAGCTTGCATGAAGTGAATAGAATGCTAGTTTTGATGCAAATACATCTAGATAACTAAGATCTAGCTAGATGCAACCTGTTCCAGATGCCCATGCCAAAGACTATCACCTATAAGGACAAAGCTTTGGAATGCATTGCTATTCAAACATAAAAAGCAAAGCTAGCTAGCTGTTCCTGCTTAAAACAATCATTAAAAATAATTTTGATAGGTAATTAGTTCCTGAATTGTTTAATTACAGGTGCTGCCCTGTTCTTGCTGCTGTGTTTTATTCTTGCTCTACAGCCAGAAAGCTGTAAATCGTTAATATGCAAAATAAAGTACCATGCATACATTGAAAGTGTTTAAATTGTATCAAATTTCTCTCATTTCAAAATCGTCAATCCCAGTCAAACATTGCTAGTTTATTACACAACACAAAAATACCAGTTCAAGATGTTGTAGAATACAAGGTATATGTTACGGATCTCGTAACAGAGTCTGATTTGCTGACTGTATACTTCAAGGTTTAAGCTGGTTTCAGAGTTGCCATTCATGTGGTCGTACGACTAACGATACGTCAAAAATTTAAAGTGTTCAAAATCGACTTTGTCGCATCTCGAAAAGTTTTGTTTGCTGTATGACAAGCCGATATATCGATTACCCTGTTGTGATGGTCGCAACGACCCAATATTTTGAGTTGGAATGAATTCAACTTTTCTTGCGACAGACCATTGCGGCAAATATGCAAATGAGTCGTGCTACATTACGAAAACTCAAAATTGCAAATGCTTGGTCGTCTGCGGCAACTACAAGCTTGGTCATCTGCTGCAACAACAGCTACTCTGATGAAACAACCTTTAGATTATATATAGATGCAGAAAAAAGAAGAGCGAAAAATCCCAATCCAATTATTTAATTGATGGATTGTGAAAGCCTTTGAGAAAAAGTGGAATGCTTGTAGCTTAGCAAATGGTGACTTTTATAGCATTCTGCAGTCTTGGCTGGCAATGGAGGAAGCTTTATCACTAGCGCACTAATAGATGTTCTCTTCACAACAAACATCGGAGTTATAAAGCAAAAAGAGAAAAGAGATTTCTTGGTATTGGGCAGACATGAAAGGTAGTCTGGCAAGGAATATTTTAAACATTTAACAGAGTGTGATATTTGATGCATTTCGCAATGGGAAAGTAGTGCAATTCCTGAACAAAAGCAGAGGTTTGGTAATACATTTGGAATTCTTGAATATTTACTATAACTATAACTATATTAAATTCTTCAATTTTCGCTTTCACAGGCACATACATATACATGGAATCATCTTCACCTCGTGTGCAGGGAGACAGAGCCAGGATTGGTAGTTATATCATTGATGCAACAACGTCGGGAAATTGTGAGGTAAATTTGAAAAAGAAAACAGACAATACAATACTGAAATTGAATAACTTAAAGGTGATTTTTCATAATTACAGTGCAATCCATGTAGTAACTAGTGTAACTTAAGGCTGGGGTAGACCTTCAAATGACATAAATAGTTTTTGTACTCTAACTCTCAAACTAATTGTATAAACTATATAAAGGTATACATTTTTAGAAGCGAATTTTTACCCTGAACATGATGATGATATCAGTTTGTGACCAAAAATGACAATTTTGGCAAAAAATGCCAAAAACCGTATTTTTTGCCCCAAAATTTCTGGAAAGCCTAACTAAAATATGCATTTGTGAAATGTTGAACTTTTTTGCTTTTTGGAATCTAGAAACAAATGTCTAGGAACTGTTTTCTAAAATTTTTGATTTTTTTCTTAGTTTTTAAAAAAATGCCAGAAATAGGTCAAAAAATGTAAACAAATCCCACCGCTGCCACCAAAATAGCAATTTTTGGCATATTTTTGGCAATTTTTCAAAAAATAAGACAAAAATCAAAAATTTGAGAAAACCATTCCTAGACATTTCACTAGGAGATTGAATTTGGTCGCATATGGCCATTTTGATTTCATACGGCCACAAACAATTTCACATGGATTTACTGAATCCAAAATAGTTTCTGCTAGCTGCTTATCGTATTCAGTGAATATATACCAGCAAGAATCTTTGTTGTTTATTTTGAATCTGAGGATAAAAATTAACTTAAAATGAAAATTTTAACATTTTATTCAAATCATTTGCAAAGATGCTTACTGATTTATATCAACTGAATAAGCTAGCAGCTAGCAGAAACCATTTTGGATTCAGTGAATCCATGTGAAATTATTTGTGGCCGTATGAAATCAAAATGGCCATATGCGACCAAATTCAATCTCCTAGTGTTTGTTTCTAAATTCCAAAAAGCAAAAAAGTTCAAAATTTCACAAATGCAAATTTTAGTTAGGCTTTCCTGCAATTTTTGGGACAAAAATGACGAAAACACTTTTATATTGTCTATGTATATATTTTGAGAGTTAGAGTACAAAAACCATTTATCCTAGTTGAAGGTCTACCCCAGCCTTAACATACTGTAATAATAAACTGTAAGTTGTACTAAAATCAATTTCTTATCATGGAGTAAAAGTTGGAACAAAGATGCTGACAAAAAATAATTCCGAAAATATCATGTTTTTTTTACTATACTTGCAAGGAACTTCTAATTTCTCATTATTTAAACCAAGAACTTATCATTTGTACAATGTAGGTTTAAACAATGTAAAATAATTGGACATGATAACCATTGCAAAAGTTCAAAACTAATGTGGAGTATAATTCTTATCCACAGAATTTAAAAACAAATATTCAGGCCTTGTATTTTGAGGCGTGTGAGTACGATAGCACACCATCACACACCTAAAATGATATTGAGGAGTGTGATTTTCAGCACACCTAAATCTGGTGAAATTATACATAATTAGTTTTGAAATGCATATCTGAAGATCTTGAGAAGAACTATTTCTAGCACACCAGATATTTTCAAAATTCAAGGCCTGAAAAGTCTGACACTGTTTTCTCTCCAAACAGATCCGGTTCTATTACCACATGTTTGGAGTCAATATAGGCACCCTGAGTGTCCATACTAGAGACAGTATCAATGGACCTCTACAACAAATCTGGTTTAAATCTGGCAACCTTGGCGACTATTGGGAGAGGGCAGATGTCATATTATACTGGGATCAACCATTCCAGGTAACATTTATCATTACCTACATAGTTTGAATTGCCCCAACTATATAAAAATACAAAACCTTAACAGTAATTGTCCAAATTAAAAAATGTGTATTAGAACAGGTCAAATTTTTGTAATTTTTGCAATAAGATGATCACACCTCGTTCATCATTGTGATTGATGAACACTTGGGTTTAGAAGAGTATGTGAGAGTAGTATCTTGATCAAGGATACTACATATGACCCTCAGGGGATTCAAACAAATGATTCTTAATGCCTAATGATTAACAGTAGGGAGTCTGTACACCTAGTCCATGTCGGCCCTAATTTGGTAAAACTATCTAACTTGAAATGTAACAATTTGAGAACATTACATTTGAAATTCAAACATAGGACGTTTGTTCATTTGCAGTGCAGTGTTGACGTCCATTGGTCCGCCAGCAGCGACGGCGGGTACTTTTTCGTTTCTGAGTTACGAAACTTCTCAGAGAATAATCTTGAATCTTTGCCAACTCCTTTATCCGGCGAAATTGGAGCATCAAGTCAGAAACTCTTTGTTGTGTGATTTAAGTACCCCCGTGCATGAGACTGACTTCATTTCCTGAATACAGTGGAAAACAGTGCTGGCACTGCTGCGTTTCCCCAGGCAAAACAGAAAATAAAGAAATAAATACACTATTGCAACTGGCTTAGGTTCACAACCCCAGGCTTATATACCTCGATTTGTTCTTTGTTCTATAGCAACTAGATTTGTACATTTAAAAACAATTTTACAATTGACATTCTTTTTATGTGAACTCAATGAAAAAACAAATAAAGATTAATTTTATTTGATACAGGTGATCATCCAAGCTACAGTAGGCGATGGAATATATGGGGACATAGCTGTTGATGATGTAAGCTTCACACCACAGTGTGTTCCCTATGACGGCACTCTACCAACTGTACCAACTGATGTACCCACAGCGGGACCAAGTGCAGCACCCCCGTGTGGTAGAGATGAGTTCCAGTGTGATAATAGAGAATGTGTGCCTATATCAGCTAGATGCGATGGCAACAGTTATGAATGTAGCGATTTCAGTGATGAGCGCAATTGTGGTACGTATTCTGACCTTTTCTAACAGTTACTGACAGCAAAAAAGTAGCTCATTAACACTTAAGAGGTCAAGGGGGCCCATATGGATAAACCATTTGGAGTTAAGTGTCAGTGCAAAAATGCAAACAAATTTCCTTGTCCTTCCATGTACTTGTCTAATTGTAATTTGCTTTGGCAGTGGCAAAAGAGTTCTAATCAACTCTGCCACCCTTGATAGGGTTAGGTTGTGAACTGTAAAATATTTACTATAATCTGGTGGCAACAAGTAGATGCTATCATTACCAAAAGCAGAAGATAAGAGGTCAGTCAATGTTAAGATGCCACTCCCTGAGGACTGAAAATGGTTATATAAATTTAAACTGTGAGTTCTAAAACATAATTTTAATTGATGTATTTCATGTCTTCTACAACCATAGTCCAATCCCTGTTTTGTGAGATATGTACTTTCCTATTATCTGACCATGCTACGAGTTCATATCAATAATCAACAAGAAGAAATATACCGATCTTTCATACAGGCTATTGTGATTTTGAAAGTGACCAATGCGGATGGACAGTCATAGACAACGGTCTGTATCAATGGTCCAGGGAATCTCCAAGCACAGTGACCAGTCCCCATGCACCTGACACTGACCACACTACAGGCACGGCAGCTGGCTACTACATGTTTGTGGACAGCACTGATGGCACCTTCATGACGTCTGCTATTTTGCAAAGTCCTTCATTGGGAGACACTGGATCTAAGTAAGCTGAAATATTAAATCAGTGTTGAAATATTATGCACAGCAAGATAGTTTGAATCATGAAGTTATTGTACCTCCAAAAGTTCTTAGGAAACCAAGCTTAGATCTAAAATCAAGAATTGTGTCCACGTTTTCAGCCATGTCTATTTTGCCTTGTGTTAAGCTAGTTATGTAGATTTTCATTCTTGAGAAGTCTTGAAGTGTTATACGCATGCCCTAAAAATCTACAGTTACATTAACTCAGACTAGGAAAAAAAATTCTTTTGTCTAGAGTCATCTATATTGGAGAGCTGAGCTTTTGCTACTCTAGCAAATGTCATCTTCAGAGCTAACAAGAAAAACAGAATGTTGCACCCTATAGACTGCAGAGATTTATTAGTAGCTTGCATGCATTGCTTTTTAAAAGAGATTTAATGCACAATACTCTTCCATGTTTGTTTTTTCATTACATTACGTGAAACAGTAGTATCCCAATCAATTTAAATCAACAGTGAATATTCTAGAAACTGGAAATTGCAATATTTTTGGCTATCAACTGATATTTAAAAAGCTCTCATTTCACATGCCTTCAGTTTGTAACAATAATAAAGATATTGCATAGGATATTGTAAGCTATTGTATGTAGACTTTTTGATTTAACTATGATAAACTTCAATCAAAACGTTTCTTGAGTAAAGATAAACAAAAAAAATAATTCTAAAAGAGCATGGCACTTAACTTTTTGACCAAAAGTCTCTGAGACATGAGAATTTTAATGTTAATGCCAAACGTTAATGCCAAACAAGTAATAGGCGAAAGAGGGTGACATCATAAGAAGATTAATCTTCAGTGAATTTAAATCTGTTCTTTTTATTCCAGATGTATGATGAGTTACTGGTTCCACATGACGGGTGACGACGGCAAGATTGTTGTGACAGTTTACTTGAATGGTGTCCCTGATGTCAGCCGAACTATAACTGGTAACACCTATGACAGCTGGAATAACACCGTGGTACCCATAGGACCTCGCACTGCTGGAACATATTTTGTAAGTAGAAGGAAATGGGTAGGGATGTTTGCTGGTCAAAATGTTGTTATAACTCTAGCAAAATTCTCAAAAATATGGCATATGACAATATTGCAATGACTCCTACAAGCTATAATTAGTTACATCTTGAATTGCAGCATTGCAAGTTAGATATTTTGGTTCTAGGAGTTTGTGCATGTGTTCTTTCATGGTAGTACAGTTTGTATCTGTAAATCCTCACAGTATAATCAGCTAACAAATTTAGCTGTGTCGTGAAATTTGTCATTTTTTGCGGAGTCATTTTTTGCCTGTTTTAAAAATGACAGAAGTAATTATTTGAAAGGGGCTTGTGGCTTAAAACTTGAATTAGAATGACAATTTTATATGGAAGAAATATATGACAGAAAGCTTCAGCTTACAGGGTGACATATCCTCTTTATTCACACATGTGTTGTGCTCATTTGCACTGACACAGCACACTTAATCTTCCAGAAACTTTACAAACCCCTGTGTTAAACCTGAATTATTTAGAATTTAAACATAATTATATCATGTCTTGTCATCACTCATCGAGAATTTAAAATGCACAATGCTCAGTTTGTAAGTGTAAGGCATGTGTAAGGTATTAGGTTGACGTTGCCTGTTCAACTATACCTGATTCATCTATTGACCTAGGCTCTGTAAGTTGTGCAATCACCAGTGCACCAGGCAGGTACTTCGTGAAGAGATGACGAGTCGCAATATTTCTTTTACAGATTCGCTTCGAGGCCACGCCTGGTGGTGATTTCCAGAATCCTAATCTGTTAACGGATATCACCATTGATGACATTTCCTTTGGCGACTGCGATGCAGACTCAGGTATGATAAGAATTATGAAGAGATTGATTTCCAGTTTTATTAGTTTTGTAACTTTCTTTACAGAATATTTTCTTCACGAACATCACAAAATGTTGCAAGCTGTTTTCCTTGAACTTGAACTTTGGTTACAATTCTATTGTAAAAAAATTGTCCTTCCAACATCAGGCAACAGATTGTTGTTTTGTTTAGTACTAAAAATGATTTGTCTTTTTGAAATTTGATATGTGATTAATGAAATGCGTAATAAATGCAATCAATCAACAGCACAAATAAATTGACAAGTACTGAGTATTAAGTAGATTCAAGATCATGTTCATGTACAAGGACATCGCATATTAGATTTAACAACATCTTGATTACAAGTAGCGTTCGACAAAAATCTAAAATTTGCGGAGTCCCATATGTTGGCATATTTATATATGGGTTACAGCATATTTCCTGTGATTCAGGGAAGTAAGATCAAATACAATTTGAAATGCAAATTGAGTAGTTCTGGCCAACAATTTTGAGGTTGTCAACCAAACAATTTGAACACTCATTAAGTTTGTCCAGGGCATTTTTTGGTTGTCTCTGACAACAGACAATCCTTTATGTCAAATGCTGATTATCACAAGTGATTTTTTGTGCTTTCTGTTGCTTTTTGTACCGGTGTTTTAATTTATGGAAATTAAATTAGTTGCAAAGCCCTTTACTTTTCGACCACAAATTTGCTAGAAACAAAAATTGGTCATCTTTCTTTTTGTTAAAGAAAGGAGAAAAATACAGAATTGGTTCTGAACTTCAATATAGGAAAACATTGTTTTGAATAATAAATGGCACAAGTAATATACAATAGTTTATCCTCCTATTTTTTTCAGATGTAAGCTGTACTTTTGAAGGCACAGGCAGTGGTACAGTCTGTGGTTGGACACAGGATCAAAATGACGACTTTGACTGGACATTGAAGAGTGGCTCTACTGGGTCAGTCGGTACTGGACCGTCGTTTGACCATACCACCGGAGGATCTGCAGGTTAGTATTGTCATGTGCTAATATCTAAGGTATAAAACATGTGAGTTTTTGAAGCTAGCTAGAAAGACCATTAGCGTGATTAGTACTTTCAACTTTTTGCTGTAGTACTGATTAGAACATCTCGTCATGTGAGTGCAAGAAAGTCGTATATGCAATAGCTGCCATTTGTCATAAATTTTGGGTTGCACACTGTATATTGTCCAGTTTGGGGTCAGTGGTACCATGATGTACCTGAAGAACCATTTCAAGAACCACTGATATAAGACAGGAATTTTGAGGGATTTTTCACGTTCTTGTGACAAGTGGTAGAATTGATATAACTCAGGGCAGTCATTGCAGATGGAACTTTTTTGCACACACATAACAATCTATACTGTAGGGAGAGCATTAATACTATAGATTCTATAGTATGTCTGATTAATGCTCTCCTACTATAGTAAATGCCCTTGTAAATTCTGAAACAAAATGAAATCAATTGAGTGTTTTCTTGTCAAATGGTTTCGTTGAATTATCATAGAACCATTGTTCATGTTTTTCATTGCGTCATCAACTTAGAAGTTAAACCGTACTAATAAGTAAATTACGCAGCTTATGCGGATACATGATGCAAATATACGCGTCTGGGCTATTAAAGTCGGAGTCACAAAATCATTCTTCAGATGATGCAAATTAACATCCAGAGTACAAGGCCAATTGTTTACAAACACGATCTGTCCCCTGCAATTGGTGGTCACGTGACTGATTTTGTCCGAGGAGTTTTGGCAGAGACTTTAGACTTGTGTGACAATATGTACTAATGCTTGATATGCGATTTAAACAGGGTGATTACAAAGTAACTTTGGTTTGTACTTCTAGGTTTATGGAGTATAGCTTGCATATGTTTGAATCTTATGTAGGCAAAATAAACATTGGACAATTAAAACAAAAATCCATGCAGGGGTTGCATTGGCAAACAATTAGGCCCTGTACTCAGGATTTTCATTTACACTTTCCAATTATATAGTTATCAATGGTCGCTAACACGCACTACTGGACTAAATAAGATGGCCAAATTACATGCATGTTTTCTGTTAGATATGGGGAGTTGTTATTTCTTAAGTACTCAATACATTTATGAGCTTATAATTAACAGTGTGGTACAGGTAAATGAGGCTAAAGCATAACAGCATGGATGATAAACCAGTGTAGACAGCAAACATAAATATTGTGATGCATCAGCTCAGTTCGGCGGAACTCAAAATTCGGATACGTATCCGAATTCGGATACCCACGTACATTTTGTATCCTTATTGTGATACCCGTATCCGAATAAGGATATGGAGGGGTATCTGAATTCTGATACGACTGTCGTGGCGCAGGAAACAAATCGACGGCGCAAGCTGGCAAGTACATGTAGATCATCTTTCTTGCATTTATGATAAATTTATCTGTGGAAATGTCATTTCCATCTGTGCAATTCCTGCGGGACAGCTTCGAAACATGTCCTGATAGCTCCTTATCACAGAAGGCAAAATAATTTGGCCAATACTTTCTTAGAATTTAGATGACAAATGATGATAATGTTGTTGACTTTTATACATACCAGCTGATATCCCATTTCAGATGTTTTTAATCCAAATTCGGATACGGGTATCAGAATTGTGATAGGGAGTATCCTAATTCGGATACGTATCCGAATTGTGAGTTCCGCCGAACTGAGCAAGGTTGTTATGTCATACTTTGTCATTTTGGTTCAGATTTTGTGACGTTTTAAGTAATATTTGAATTAATATGATTTGGTGTTTTATTAACATAAGAATTAAAATTAAAATTTAACTTTTTTCGTATTATAAGAAATAGATTGAATTGACTGTTGTCACGAACAGTAACCTGCCAAGCTATATCTCCCCTGTCTAATTGTGTTTGATATCATAGGGAGTTGGTCGGTCACAAAACTTGTTGTTAGCAACATTGCAACCCAAATCAATGATCTTGTTTATTTTGTTGTTTACCCTCTCCTAGGCTGGTACGTATACATTGAGACTTCATCACCAAGGGTTCCAGGAGAAGTCGCCCGCCTCATGTCTGGATTACTAGCGCCAACTGGTGACCAAGATTGGTGCTTTGAATTTTGGTATCATATGTTTGGTCCTGATATAGCGGATCTTAACGTCTATCTATCAAGTGGCGGACAACAAACACTTGTAAGTGTACCACTGAAAGTCTTTTTAATTTGATTAAGAATAATATATTTTGTAGATTTAACAATAATGTTAAAGAAACATAATGTACTTAATGTTGTGTCATTTTGATCCATTTTGTGCGACAATCTTATGAATATGTATAAATATGGTCTTGCTTTTCAATAATGTTATTAATGAAATCTCTCTTGCCATATTTAAATTATTGTTATGTTATCATTGGTCAGTTATCATTTCTGTATGATTATAATACATTATTTTGTATTTTTGCTAATATTTTATGAAGTGTTGGTGTGAGTCCAGCATGGAATAATGTCCACCAATGAGAAATTTACTACTTACATGGGCATCACTTGATCTCTGATTAGGCAAACAAAATAGACAAGCTTTCAACAGGATGCAAATTTTCTTCATCTGATAATAAGGAAAATATACACAATGGTAAAAATGAATGTTGAACTCTATATAGAATCATAAACTATTTCCATCATTTAATTTCTACTTTTTGATCATTTTTCTAGATTTATCGTAAATTTGGCACCCAAAGAAATGAGTGGCTCCTTGCAAGACAAACTATCCGAAGCGATCTGACGTATGAGATTATATTTGAAGGCATCATGGGTAGCGCATGGGGAGGTGACATTGCACTAGATGACGTTCTGTTAACAGAAGGCGCATGCCCTGCACCCCGTAAGTATTCTGCCAGACATCAGTTCGGCAATGTGCTAGATCTGGAAGGTTGAAAATCTGGCAAATCAGCTCAAGATCGGGAGGCATGTATCCCACAGTGCATTGCAACAACTTTAAAAAAAAAAATCTATGTATCATGATCAGTTTTCCCGCTCAGGTTTTTGAGCTTGCGCCAATTCAATTACAGTTGAAGAGGTGCTTTGGCCAAAATCTCCAGCTGAGGCTGATAGATGGTTAAATAGGCAAAAAAAGTTATCTTTCTCGGTCTAATTTCACACATTTTCAAAAACCTGTTGCACCAATTTGTCTTGCTTCTGCTCCATACAGCATTAGCAAGAACACTCAACATGATGGAAATTTATAGTTATCTTGACAACTAATGGTTTCTGTGTAAATGAAACTAATTTAGTAACCAGATCTTGTAAAACTATATTTATATTGATTAATTAAATAAGCTAATTGACTATTTTGTTTAATTAATCAGATTAACCTCAGTTGGTAGATCTGCTTTGCTCACATGAGTGGAACTTTTAACCAACATGATATAACTTATGAAAATACAAGTGTTAATTAATATTTATTCTGGCCTAAATAAAGTGTCTACACACAAAAAAAACTAAAATTTGATTCCAGATCTAGAGCATAAGCTCCAGATCTGAAGCCATCTTTGGCAAGATCTGGAACATTGCCCATATTGGTTATCGATGAATCTGTCTTAATCATCCACTGTAACTAGGGTGAAATTTGATGTTGTATATCTGTGAAATGCTTCCAAATTTCCCTTATGTCCTTAGTGTAATAGATGTTTTTTTCTGAAGAAAAACGGTTTTGCTAGCATCAAAGAAAGTGAGTTGCAAAAAGACATTTTGTAGAGTTAAGAGATGATTGTGGTACATTTAGCTTTTACAGGTTTTTGAAAGAACAACGAACTAGACATTTCACATAATAGATGAATATCCCCGGGGGGGGGGGGGGGGGGGGGAGGGGCACACCCAACTTTGGTTTTGGTAGGGGTGTGCAGCCCCGATTTCTGAAACCCTAGTCTAGGGAACGGACGATTGACTCTGAAAAGGGGGTCTACAGAACTGAAGGGACCAAAAAATGACCCTTCTGAACTAATTTTTGGGGCAAAATTTGGGCTCTCGAAATTTTGCTTGAAATGGGGGTCTTGGGAACTAAATTTCAAAAAATGAGGCTAGAGAACTGGAAATTTTGAAAATAAGGCTTGCGAACTAATAGTTGGGCTTGAAATGGGGGTCTAGTGAGCGGCAGACAAGGCGTGAAAAGGGGTCTTGAGGGCCGCACATACCCGTATCACTATGTCTGTGCCCCTCGCCGGGTGAATATCGACAAGCTCTTGCTGCAAGCACTACCCCCAGAGTTTGGTATTGTTAGTTAAGGTGAATAAGATCCAATATTTGCTATCACTAATTATTTCATCATAACCTTACAATTCACAGATGAATGCGAGTTTACTTTTGACAGTTGTGGTTGGACAAATGATCCAGATGATACAGAATTCTTTGATTGGCAGAGAGGAAGTAATGGCAACCCTGACCAAGGAACAGGACCGAGGGTAGACCACACCTCAGGAACAGCATCAGGTATGGGGTAACTTTATTTTTATTTAAGGGTGACAGTTTTACGCCTTCTTTGCCCTTCTGTCTTTACCTCTATTTAACATGTTAAAGATTATATTTTTGATGAGTATGGAAACAAAGATTGATTCAGGGAATAAGTAAGATTGGAAAGTGACTGACTTATTACAAAATTCGTTCAGTCCAAGCATGCCGCCATCTTGGCCTTAATTGGAACACTGATCGCGCGGGTAAACGCAAATGCCATTTTTTGGACATTGTTTAGAATTGATTAGAATTGCAGATTGTTTTTGATAATCTGCTTAAAACATGTATAATTCATAATATTTGGGTATTGAGAATTCTTTAAATACATTGTAAAAATTCAGTTACTGGAAAACAATGGTGAACATCACACAGCAAAAATGGTTTTCAGCTCAGCAAATAAGTATATATCTAGCCCCGCCTCCCCCATGAGTGGGTCAGTCGCCATTCGCCACGTTTAGAAGCTTGATCTATTTATCGTGTATAATGTATGACTGGAGATATCAAATGCTTGCGAAATGTCGGTGTCAGAGCCCTGATTGAATTAGGATTAGGAATTAATGCAAAACTCATTTGATTGCTTAGAACTGGTCAGTTAGCAGCATTCTTAGCAATCCAAATGTGTTGTCCTAACTCTTGCATTTGCTATCCATATTGCTTGCCAGAGCAAATATTTGAACCTATATGCCCATTATTGGTGATATTTGTTACTGGATGAGGCTTGAACCAAAATTGTTACGTAATCCTAAAGATCTTTTGTATGAGCTACTGGAAAGCAAGAAATATTTTGGGGTTTAAAAGTTTCAAAAATTTGTAAAACTTTGCAAGGTATTTAATTTTCACTAATTTATATGGAAATCGGTTTATATTGATATTGTTAGTGCCATTTAAATATTACAAATTGAGGATCTAAGCCTATTTAGTGTAACTTAATTCAATGTAAGCCAATAGCTCTTGTTTTATAGAGCATGCTATCTAATAATTGAAAAAACATCAATCTTCCCTACAGGTTCTTTTGTGTATGCAAGTGCTGCTTATCCTCGCGTCACTGGCGATGAAGCCAGACTCAAGAGTCCGTTCTACGAACCCGGACCAGAGCGTTGCCTCGTATTCTGGTATCACGTCTACGGTGAGGATGTCGGATCACTTCTGGTGTATAGACAAGATGAAGGAGATTTGTTCGTGTCACCTAGCTGGAGTCGAACCGGTAACCAGGGTGATTTATGGAGACCTGCTAAAGTGACAATTGAAACGACCTATGGCAAGAGATTCAGTGTAAGTTTTCATTAACACAAAATGCATTTTTTACTTATATTTAGAAATATTTAAAAAATCAAGACAAATATCAAGCATTTAAGAAAAAGCTGTAGAAGACATATTTTTCCATAGATTAAAAAAAGTAGAAAATATTAAAATGTTACCAAAGCAAATTTTATTTAGATTTGTCTATAAAGTCTATATAAAAAAGTCGGGGGAAGCGGGTTAGTGTAGCGGTATTTCCCTCGCTTTGCACCAATGAGGTCCCGGGTTCGAGTCCCGCGCCCAGCGCTTTATGTGCATTTGGTTTTCAGTCCCATGCTCGCTTCCGCAGGTTTTCTCCGGGTCCTCCAGTTTTCCTCCTGCCCTAAAAACTGAATATTAAAGAAAGATCTAGGACCCCAATAGAAATAAGCTTCATTAGAGGCTTTCTTGGGTTATCCTTGGCTAATCAGCCTAAAGAATTCTTTCTTTCTTTCTGTAACAATTTATTCATGTGTTGCAAAGCCAAAGGAAAAAATAACATAAAATGAAAGGTTCACACTATGATTTTGTATTATCTCATGCCATATTTTTTGAATGAAGATGACTCCAAATTGTAGTTGAACTACTAGATTTTTTCCACAAATTTCAGATTGTATTTGAAGCAGTTGTTGGCACAGGCAGTACAGGGAGCTTCTCAATAGACGATGTTGAAATCCAAGATGGCGCTTGTCCAGTAGAAGGCTTCTGTGATTTTGAGCGAGACATGTGCGGCTGGACAAACGACCATGCTAACGATGATTTTGATTGGCTACGAGATCAAGCATCAACTCCTAGTGGCTACACTGGACCAGCGTTTGATCATACCACAGGAACTGCGAATGGTGTGTATGCTATTTCTTGAATGCATCAACTTTATTATGATATACAAGATTTCATGAGTAAATAAAACTAAGTTGTCCTAAGGGCCAGTACTTGCTTTGGCCTACAGTTTGCCACAACACATATTGATGTATTGGTAACATTGCAAGAAAAAGGCAGTTTTGTGTCAGTAACAAAAACACATTAGCGTAATCAAATTCATTCTAGAATGTACAAAAATTCCAAAATATGCATTTTATCGTTCTCTGTTATTATTTTGTCTTTGCGTAGTGTAAATTTGATGAAAACCGAATATGTCAGTAGGTCATGGACATTGTCATGAAATTATAGTCAGCGGAATATACAACAAATATGTCAGTATGTGAAATGAGATCCTAATTTCACATACTGACATACATAGTGAAATTTGGGTGGTGAATCACATTTGGCTGGGCTTTGGCCTCATGTGATACAGCAAACTACCATAGATATCTCTCCATATTGCATGAACAAAAAGGGGGAACCTAATATTGCATTTAAAACAGTACTATTTCAATTTGTGTTTAGTGTAGTATTATTACTGCAGTGATGTGCCCTTGGCCTTTATTAAAATATCATTATTCTAATCATAAATTGTCTTTTATGCTTGTTTTCTAAAGGTTATTACGTATACCATGAGGCATCTGCGCCACGAGTATCAGGGGATATAACCTGGCTTGTTAGTGAACACCTTGACGCGACTGCCGGTAAGTGCCATGCTATAATATATCTGATCTTGTCTACTTTACTTGCCAAATTATCTTTTCTATCTAATCGCTTGTGGAGCACACCAGTAAATCACTCCGCGACTAGTGGGATTTTATATAAAATCGCATGCATATTGGCCATGTTTGGACTTGTTTGAAAGTATCTTTGGCTCTTAGATGATTTTTGAAACATAAAACGAAAGTTTAGAGCCTTAGCTACATGTTCATTTTGATGCAATCAATGATGAATCTCTAATTTTTTTACGGCGAAAGTAGTCCTGTCACATGCGTAATAACTTGAATGATGTTACCTACCTACCGGTCAGCGTCACACATCTCTGCACCTGCTGCCTGACCGGAGAGAAGTTTCCACATAGCACGATCTTGGGCCGCCACCTCTGCTTCTTCAACAGACCATCTCAGTCAAAGGAAGTTGAGGTCTCTCTGTATAACGTCTCTCAATGTTGTTCTTGGACGTCCCCGTCTGTGGTGCCCATGCGTTGGTTTCAATGATATAAGATCTTTGGAATCCTCTTTGGATCAAATGATGTTAGGAGGCTTAAAAACAGGTCAAAAATATTAAGTGTGCCCTTGGCAGCCTATAGCGCAAAATCTAATCACATAAACCCCCTAACGTTGAAAGATGTTAAAATTTCATCGATTCTAATACATTGATAGGTGTCACGGCTAGTACATATTGCCCAAAAGGCTTGAAATTGGCTGTTAAAATACCATATATTTACATGTATTCCCTTTGGGAGCTGATTACTGGTGTGCTCACTTAAGTTTATTTTAGTGTCTAATCCACATTGTTTTTTTATTTGCTGTTTCAGTCTTTACTTTATTTCTTGTGCGCACATAATCATTATCACTAGTATTTTATTTACTGATTTCTTTAAGGTCGCTGCTTAAATTTCTGGTATCACATGTACGGTCAGGGACAAGGCACTTTGAATGTGTACACGCAGACTGCCAATGCACAACCAGATCTGATATGGACCAAGAGTGAAAACCAGGGCAATGTATGGAAGGAAGCCAAGTTTACGCTGAGCTCTACAGACGAGTTCTGGGTAAGTTACAAAGAAGAGAGGTGGGGGAGGAACACAGGGATAGGTGTGTTGAATATGTAGACATGGACTGCCAATACACAGCCAGAGCTGATATGGACCAAGAGTGAAAACCAGGGCAATGTATGGAAGGAAGCCAAGTATACGCTGAGCTCTACTGATGAGTTCTGGGTAAGTTACACAGTGGAGAGGTAGAACACAGGGATTGGTGTGTTGAATAGGTAGACATGGACTGCCAATACACAGCCATAACTGATATGGACCAATAATTAGAACCAAGGCAATATATGGACGGAAGCCAAGTATACGCTGAGCTCTACTGATGAGTTCTGGGTAAGTAACACTGAGGAGAGGTAGAACACAGGGATTGGTGTGTTGAATATGTAGACAAGGACATAACATTTTAATAACCTGCGTAATAGCGCTATCCAATCTAATAAGATTATTTCTACTTTTACGCAAACAACTGGGCGGTCATTATCAGGTAACAATGACTTCTTATAATGACCCGCGTATGTGGTGTCATTAGCGCTGAATGAATTTTCTCATAAAATGACAATCAAGCGCGCGTATGCACCCACACATGCGTTTATCATATTACGCGATGATCGTCATGCCTTGACTGATCAAATTTTTTTAATAGGGATATGTAGACCTTGTAGTAAGAAATAAGTTAAATAAAGTATTTCTTCATAAAATTATACATAAAGGGCATTAAAATTGTCAAAATTCGAACCATCTATTTTTAGGTCATTGTGTGAATTCGTCAGTGATTGTTTTGTGCTCCCTCAGAAAAAATACCTCGGTCCCAAACAATCACCTTAGAATTCGCACAATGACCTCAAAAAAGACAGTTATTATTGTCTAATTCAGAATTCTACAGTGGTCAAATGCTAGATTTCTATCTTTCTAGGTCATTTTTGAAGGAGTACAGGGTTATAATTACACCGGTGACATTGCTTTGGACGATATAGACTTGCATGCTGGACCATGTGCTATAACTATTGGACCACCTGTAACAAACCCACCACCTCCTGTATATCGTAAGTTTCATAAAGCATGAGTAACATAGTTGTGTGTGGATTGTGTTTATTTGGGGTGTATTATCAGAGAGAGTGAAGAGTAGGTGTGGAGGAGTGGTGTGTTTGTTGTAAATATATATTTAAATATTGGTAATAAACTCATCACTTCCATTTCATTGTAAATTTGATAAATCGGGGTATTACTATTTGTGTGTGGGTGGTGTGTATGTGTTGGTATATTGTCAGGGAGATGGGAAGAGTGGGAGTGGAGTGGGAAGTGTAGGATTTGTTTGTGTGTATATCTGTGGTTATAATTAATATTATTACTTCTAAATCAAATATGATCACAGTTTCCATACACTTTATGGGATTTGCATGGAACTTGGACACAATGTTTTTTTTTGGGAATGAGTAGGGTCAGTACTCCTTTAGAGGTCATTAGAATCAATAACTTTCAGTGGTCAAAATTATTATAAGATTGGTCAGCAAATTCATATACTGTATCAGATTACATGGGATATAATGGCCTTTGGGTAGGGGCACATGTGCAACCCCCATGTGACTGGTGTCAAATGTCATCCAAGGGGTCAAGTCATTCCTGTGACTTTATTTCAAACAGCACTAACAGTGCAGAAATGATTATGTTGTGCTTTGGCTTCTGATAGCCATAATTGTAGCTTTGATATTTGTGTCTGGACCCACATACTATTGTTTCAAATAAATTTCGTCCACAAACTGACAATTTGAACGCAGCAAACACATATTCACAAGCTGTGACCAACACAGGACATTGGGAAGTACGCAACACCATTTCCAATCAGTAATAAAAGTACTGTGACATCGCACGCGCGTGGAAAGCGTTGCGTATTTGTGTAAAATTGCACACGCAATACTGTGATGCAAGGCTCTGAATTTTCATGTCCGAAAATTTATTTGAAACAGCAATAGGTAGATGGACTTATTTTTTTAATTCACTTGCCTTTGTTTATATTTTAGCTCCTGACAGCCACGATTGTAACTTTGAGGATGGTTTGTGTCTCTGGACACAAGATGACACTGACGAGATTGACTGGACAAGGATTAAAGGCTCAACATCCACAATAGGGACAGGGCCCACTGGAGATCATACCAAGTCAGATGGATCAGGTAATTATCTCCCCCTGTGGTGAAGGGTTTGGCATGGGTGATGGCCGGTATGTGTCACTGGACACAAGATGACACTGGACACTAATATGAATGATTGGCCAAGAATTAATGGCTAAGTGTCTGTAACAGGAACTGGTCCTACAAGAGATCATATCAAAATAGATGGGTCAGGCAATTATTGTCTTTCCCTGTAGTGAGGGATTTGGGTTGGTAGGGTGCATGGTGGACCACCACAATATGTGTGGCTGACTACAAGAAGAGATCATACGGGTTAGACCAGAGTAATTCCAATGGTAGGGATGGTATGTGAATCAATGGCTGCAATATTATACCAATGAAATAGATTGGACAATGATTAAAAACCCTACATCCACAATAGGGACTGGTCCCACAAGAGATCTTTCAACCAGTTCAAACAGTTCAGGCTAGGGATATTCCCAGAGTGGAGGGGCATGTAATAATAGTGTGATCATCTTGGTTTCTATTCAGAGCAATATTGTAAATAAAATCATTCATTCTGAACAGAGATTTCGATTATGTTTC
>JXSR01S012195.1:26693-45752 GCA_000969725.1 Ophiothrix spiculata | reverse complement strand
CATGGAGAAATCGCCTACAGAAGGGATGGACCTACCAAAATCTCACTTTTTAAGGGATGGAAAAAATAAGAATTTACTTAAATTCTGTATTGTGCATTTTTTAATTCCCAAACAATTTTGTAGGTGATTTGTACATGGAGAAAGCAGTGGATGGTTTCATGACAGAGATGTTCAACATGTGGAAGAAGCAAAATATCAACAGTGAACTCACAGTGGTGCTGTTTTCACGTACATATTATGATGCTTCATCAATAGGTAATGTATAGTTTGCCTGTTGCCTGTCCTTTTGCATTTCTCATTTGTGACATAATTGAAAATATTCTATGTGATGATAAAATAGTTTTTTTAAGTGTATAAAAGTCTTCTTTCAATTGTTAGACTGCTTTACAAATCTTTCCTCCATTATTTGTGTTTAATATTGTTTATGTTATGGGATACCATTGTAGTTTTTTTTCAAAAAGAAATTTTGATGTTGAAAAGAATTAACCCCCTGAGATAATTTTTATTAATGGACTGAAGTATAATCTTGGATGCAACTGGTTTGGAATCTGTTTTATTATTGGCTACATAAATTAGCCTAATTCTTCAAAAATATACCTCATGCAGTGACTATATTTTGATCAACACCAAATAGGCGGGCCTCTTCACATCATGAATTGATACAGATAAACGTGTGCGTAGCAGGACACATAACAACTGCAGGAGACGCAGCGTGCGTTGCACGTCTGACTCGTGCATCAGTATATATGGCGCGCGTGTAAGTGGGATTATGTTTACTTGCGGATGAAGAGAAGCCTCATAATTCCTGCCTATTTAGTGTTGATCAAAGTATACAAAACGACACCAGTATGAAATCAGCACAAGTGTCAGTTTTTGTCAAATGCAATTTGGATGTATTTCAATTTGATTTGTTGTGTAATTTGGTTGATACAGATGAATTTCCTGAATGTATGCAGACTAGTTTGCACATAGATAGCAAAGGGAGAGTCTATCAAGATTTTTACAGGTAAGTTCTAAACCAGGAATTCTGAACTGGGGATGCGCACGCCATTTGTGGCGCATTGAGGCTTTTAAAGTGGCGCGCGATGGAATTTTAAACAATTAAACAAATGAGATGAGAGAAAAAATAAAATGATGAAAAATGCCCAAGTGAGATGGAGAGCTTTCATGGTTTTTGTTTGTTAAGAATGGTTGAGAAAATTGAGAATCGTTTTCATGTTTTAGGCCAGAGAACATGCCTATACTCACAACAACGTCGATTTACAAACATTCTAAATCCTCAAATCCACATCGCATCGTATGCTGCAATGTACACTTGTACAGCTAATGGCAATTATAGCATTCAGCTTTCCTGTGCATGTTGCATCATGCATGTAGGGTTATCCTCAAGGAATGATTTATTTTCAGTGTAACGTGGTTGGTCCTGTGTATGATAAGTGAAGGCTACAATATACAGAGAAATTGTTGCAAAACATCAACATATAGCAGGACATGTCTTTTTGTATTTTACTGCTGTAAATGCAAGATATAATGGGTCTGACAAGAGCCATTTTCACCCATTCGAAACGCTACAATCCCATGCTCTTGGGAGGGGTTCCTTCTCGACCCCCCACCAAGGGTTTTACCCCTGGACCCCACCTGGGGCACGTGCGACCCCACACCATTATGCTTCACTCGCTGCACTTGTTCAGGTGTAGTATAGTGGCACATTGGTAATTACTAATATGAAATGCATAGCTTCAACTGAATTTGTTGAGAACCCCTGTTCTAAACCAATCTCAAAAATGCAACCTATCATGGACTTACTGGTGCATTATGTACATCAGATTTTGAATGTAACACCGCAAGGCTAGTTCTTAGTAATCAACATTTATTGTTTTTCCTGCCACTTGTGTTTGGGTTAATGTGTGAATTCAGCTAACATATTAAGTTGTGATGACAATGCAAAATTTTTAAAAACATGTTTTGGATAACATCATGATGGATCATCACAAATTACTTAGTAACAACTCTCCATCCGATCCATTTGTATAATTTTATTCCACTCGGGTGGCTGAGACCACCCTGGCTTAATAAAATACCAGGATACATTGATGTGTTGTTGATTTTTTATAATCCTCTCTGTAAGATGATTGAATCCACAATACACGCTTGTATATGCGGCATCTTTATATAGTTACTGAGCAAAGTAACACATTTTTACCTCTTTAAACTAACTGTCCTCATTGTAGAGATGAAAAATCAATTGTGTATTTCGATGAAACTCAACATTTTCAGGTTGGCCATGTTTTATTATGTCATTGTGACAGCATTCATGGACCGATTTCTATGATTTTTTGTATCAATGGAAAGAGGAGACCCTGCCCTTTACTATGATATCAAACGAGGGCTGGACATTAGCACCCGCCCGACAGCCAATGGCGGGTAACTTTGGTGTCGCGCAGGTAAAATTTGAAAGTTACCTGCCCGGCAGTCAGGATTTTTTCTTTCAAAATGTGAGTTAAATATATACAAAAATAGCAATTTTTTGCAAAAACCGCACAAATTTATTTTTTTGTGTGTGGAAAAATAAAATATTTTGACGAGACCATTTTTCCACCATAATGTACATAAGGACGAGTTACTATTCTGACAAAATTTCATTGACATATCCTTTCCTTCCAGGTTAAGTTTAAAACTTTTTGATACCCCTCTCAATAATTTTGCCATTATAATTCCAGGGTCGTGGTGATGAATGAGAGAAGAGAAGAATGGTTACCAGTTTTAATTACGATAAAAGAACAGATGAAGAGATATTTACAAGATATTCACAACTCACTACCTCAAGGTAGGAAGATAAACTAAGGCCTCCTTTTTTCTTGTATCGGAAAAGGGACAAAAATCATAGAAGTGGAAAGTGTAACATGGAAAATAGAAATTTATGTATATCTGAAGCAAGAGCCTTATGCATTTTCATGCAAAAACCTTGTTGAAAGTTTCTTGTGGTGTCTCTTGTAACTTGTGTCTAGTAGATATGCAGATTTCCATTATTAACTGTTGTATGTGCACCCACTAAAGCCAGAGGTCCAAGTGCTATATACCCTTGTTGGGATGCCAGAGGCCCTGGGTTCAAATCCTGGTGGGAACCACCAATTTTTGACAGATAATATTTCCGAGGAGGTAGAATGAATGACGTTAGTGAAGTTAGTGAGGGTCATATGAGTGTGGGGTGACCTCAGTACAAACGCTAACCATCCCAAATGCTGCAAAAGGCAAAAGAAAATCATCAAAATAGCTTAAACCCGAATTTGTCATATATATATGGGAGTCTTAAATGAGCATCAAATAATAGCCGAATAGCTTTGTATAGTTGGACACGCGATTGGGGTGCGAGAGGTGCGTACCTTTCCTAATGATTTCTACCAATATGATTTTGCAATGCATTGTCAGAAAGATAGACAAAGCAGTGACTATGAAAAAACAACATCAGTCTCTGCCAAGGAATTTCTGTTATGCTTGCTATACTTCTGTAAAAGCAATAATGTAAATATTGTGGATGTTGTATCAGAGAATACATGCACAGTCGACAATGCAACTCGATAAAAACTGTACGGACACAGGCCATGAAAATGATTATAAAACCAGGCCGCGACAATTATTTTTTTCTTACTAGCCCGGTCGGGAAGCCACCAGTGCAAAATCACTTGACCGAAACCTGCCAAAAATTGCCCGAAATTTGGTTGAAATTTTAACGACCCTGCCGTGCAGACAGGAAATGAGAACGGCTGCATCGATTGACTGGTCGACGATCGAAGGAAAAGCAAAATTCCGCTGTCACTTATTCCAGATCGAAATACACCAGTCGATCTACCGAGGTAAATTGTCCGAACTAGAGGGGTTGAATCAACATTTTACGTAATATTTTCAATGAAGAATTTTGAATTCAGTTTATTAAATGTTCTGTTTAAATACCCTAAAGGGTTTTTTCCAACAAAATTACAAAACTCGGTACAATCGGGGTTTAAAGTGGTGACTTTTTCCGATGTGATCGTCGCGACGCCATTATTCTTGTTGTTAACTGAACCACTGAACTCGCAATTGTGCATGTGTGTACTTCATGATTGTTAGTAGTTAGATAATGTCCGCGCATGCTCTGCCCTTATGTGAATTTATGAAACATCGCCATCTAGTGACAACATAATAAATAAACAAACCCCGTTGGTTCATTTTTTTCTCTCGATCGAAGCGAAAATGACAATTTCTTTGTGGATAAAATGCATTTTTTTTTTGACAGCTTTCACGTCTTTCGTGTTTTCGTCTACCGCATATTTCTTAATTTAATACAATACTGGCATTCGAGTAATAGTACAACCATGTTTTGTTTACAGCTAATAATAATAATAAGCAGCATGTCACATGTGCTACTAGCCCGATCGGACAGTGCTGTTTGAACAATTACTAGCCCGAAATGAAATCCACTAGCCCCGGGCTATCGGACATGGGATTTGTCGCGGCCTGTATAAAACATTTCACCAACAACCATGAAATACTCGTCCAAGCTTCACTCCTTTCCCAACTTGTATGAGGTAAAGCTTCACAGAAGTTATGTAGATAAAAGTAAAGACATCACAATAAGAAAAAAATTACCTCTCCAGCTTCAACATCTAGTCATATCAAGCCTTGAGGAGAGTTGTGCAAGATTCAAACTGACCCCTGCATAACAGTGCTCATTTTTTATGAGGAAAATGTGTTTGTGATGATGATATAATCTTGCTTTGGGTTGTTCAAAATTTACCCCTACATAACAGTACTCAAGATGTAAATGTAAAGAAAATTATATCATATTTGCACTTAAAAACTACACAATTCTTTTTTTACAGAGGGTGTACCGCACGGTCAAATTTCGAAAGCATCAGATGGAAATATGTTAGAGGCAATTAATCTTTCTCTTAATGGTAAGCTCTTTTCAGTTTACAACTTAAGTAAATAATCTAGCAACATTATAATAGCAAAGGTGGTAGACCAACATAGACAAATGTTCAACAACTTACATGGTTGTCTGAAAGGTTGTTGTTAGTAAACAAGTGTTTCAAAATTCAATCATTATAAATGAGAGAATTGGGTAGCTGGGTTTGGAACATAGGAACATAATCAATCACCACTGTTTTTTAGTTTGTATGTTTGTTTTGTTTTGTTTTGGATTCCTTCTTTGTCAAAGAGTATATTGGCTTGTCCCACAAACCAAAAAAATCTCATTAGTAGACCCCTCTCCCCCAAAACCTCGAAAATGTGTTTTTGCTCATCATTTTTTCAAAAGGAATGCTATTAATTTTTGGTCAGCCAAAGCAAACATTCTGAAATTGAGTGGCCTCTTACTACGACAAACTTTTAGGTTTTTTTTTCTTCAAATTTCAGACTTTGTGATACATAGATCAGTTATAAATGTTAACTTAGCGGTTGTCCTAAAATGCAGAATAGATTGGTCTGTAGACAGACCACAGTCTAGTCTGTTAACAGACCAAGACCAGTCTGTTAACAAACTGGTTGTTTGTATATCAATTGTCCTGATGAAATAATTAGAAAATGTTCCCTCTCCTTTAAACCATGAAAGCAGTGAATGTTTCACACATTTCAGTGTCCAAATTTATTCAGTTGGTTTAATCATGGGAGTGATCTACAAGAGGGCATATTGTTCGTCCAGATAATAGCTGGTTGTTTGTTTTAAATTATATAAAAGAAGGGACACTTCCATTACGCAAGGTTGTCTTGAGATTGCTCATTATTTCAAACCTGTTTGCCCCAATGATTTACTTTTTATTATGGTCCTGTTCGTCCTGTTACTGATGATCTCAAGTTTCTATTGGTCTGTGAATTCAGTAAGCTTAGCTAGATAGACTTGTGTGTGCAGACCAGTCTGTCACTGTAAAGTTAAAAGCACTCGTTTTTGAACTGGCACTCGTTTTGGTACTCATTTTACCACTTGTCTTAGTACTTGTTTTTGAAAACGAGTACTAAAACAAGTGGTTTTTTGAGTTTTAAAACGAGTGCCAGTTCCAAAACGAGTGCTTTTTACTTTACAGTGTGTGGTCTGCATTTTAGGGGAACCATTGACTTGGAATATAATCAATTTTTTTGCTTAGAAAAATGTGTATTTTATATGCCTTTGATCACAAGTGACATATATTTCATTTGATTTTTTTCAGTCTTTGACAACCATTATGTGAATCGTAATTTTGATCGTACGGGACAAGTAATCATCCTTATTACTCCTGGTGCGGGTGTATTTGAAGTGTGTGAAACGTTATGTGATATAACAAGGCTACGCATGATAGATTATGGTGAGTCAATCGCAGGTGTTCCATATTGTTGATTATAAGACTTAGCTATGTATTATAAGTCGGCCGTACAAAGGCATATAAGTCGGGGGCGACCACGTTTCCAGTCCCGATCATGGCAGCATGAAGGCATGTAAGCCAGGGAGGCGATCACGTTTACCTTCTTGATATCAGATCAAAGTCATGTTTTGTGTCCCAATATGTACCGTCAGTGGTGGCGCAAGGAATTTCAAATGAGATCGGTTGGAGGAATTATGGAATTTGTTTGTACTACACGCAAAGCGCACAAAAAAATTGCTCATTTTAGCTAAAAATCATAAAACCTTGAAATTTGTGCAGAAATTAGCCTATTTGACTCAAAATTAACAAAGTCTTGGACGAAGCGCGCAATTTTTCTGACATTTTACATTTAAATTATCAATAACAGGACAATAATGTTGCTCAAGCTAATGACAGAATATGGGACAGTAATCCTAGGGCAGTAATTTATTTAAATGAGTAAAAATTGGGAAAATATAGTCTCGGTTTTATGATTTTTGTCCTGCTATAGCGTCTCACTAGCATAGATGCTAGCAGCATCCATCTATTTCGAGCCAGGGGCCCCTCCCCAGCACATACGGCACTGTTAGAAGTACTCCTGGTGTGAGAGTATGTTGAAGTGTGTGAAACCAAATTATACATTTTCATGACAAAATCACAATATTACTTCACTTTTAAATCTTTTAGGATAAAAGCTTCATCTCACTATGTAGACTAATTTCTAATGAATGTTTATGAGCTTCTTTGCAAAATGCAACTACAGGCATGAAAATTTTCAGTTTTTCAGCCAATTTCAGCTTTTTATCTCCCTCGCTTGGAAAGTAGAATGCCGTGGGATTATGGCATATAGTGGATGTCTGTGCTGTCTGCGTTGTGGTCAGCATTGTGATAAGGGTTGACATTTGCCTCTAACTACTGCATATTTCGATGGATATCATCCAAACTTGGGTCATGGGTGCAACATGGGAACCGGCATTTGTGGGCGAGGTAAAAGGTCACATACTAAGGTCAAAGGTCATATGAGGTCAAGTTGCAAAATATGCTGAAATTGTCAGTTTGGCCTCATTTGAAAAGTTGAAGTCTGATTGGAACACCACTTGGTTTATGGATAAAATATAAGAACCCGCATTTGTTAATGTGGTGAAAGGTCAACATGTCAAGATCAGAGGTCATATGAGGTCAAGTTGTAAAATAGGCTGAAAATGACAATTTGGCCTAATTTGAAAATAAAAATAAAATAGCATAATGTATAGGTTGCATTTTAGAGCAAGATCTGATTTCATAAAGTGTTTTCTATTTCTATAATGTATTATACAGGAATTGGAAGTGATTTGATATGTCTAGCTGAACAGCCACCTCATCCAGTACCTCTCTTTATTGTAAGTACCTAGGATGTCAAGTTGGATTTACAAAATCAGATTATGTTGACATTTTTCAAAAGTGTTTAGTGTTCTCAAAGATTAAAGAAGTACAAATAGGAAGCAGACACATCGTTTTCAATTGACTTTAACTTTTCACACAACAAACTAGTGTGCTGCATTGCAACTGCTTAAATCACAAATCTGTGGTCATCTGCTGCAGTTAAACACTAAGACCTACAACCATGACCTCTATATAGATAATTATGCAGTGTTTAAAAACTTTAAGGCATGTTTATTCCAAGCATTTTTTCAACCCTCCTACTCACTTTCTGAAATATAAATTTAAGTTTTGACACCATAAGGAAGCTCATATTCTTGTCATAAACCCTGTAAATTATGATACCAATAGTTTGTTTAATTGAAGAGTGGTGAATTACCAGAGAATTTAGTTTACTAAAATCACTCTCAGGTACATCATTGCCTATAGCATCAAATTTGCTAAAGGTATGCGAATCAAACTGCACAAGTGTCTCCAGTCTTTGGTCATTCCAATATGGATTTTTTTTCCAATATGGGAAAAGTACATGTTGAATTTGTCACCAGATTGGAATACCTACCTTTATATTGTCATGTGAGTGCAATAAAGTCATATCTGTAATGGCTGCCTAAAGTTACCTTTTTTAGAGCTTAGCATTTAGAAATGTGAAAAATCCCTCAAAATTTTGATACCATGTATCAGTGGCTCTTGAAATGAGACATTGACCAATGACTTGAGACTATGCAGAATAAAATCCATATTAATGACAAATGGCAGCTATTGCAGATACAAGTTTCTTGCACTCACACAACAATATGAAAATGCCATCAGTGATTGCAGTGATTACGCATTTAATAATTGGAGATTGTGAAACCAGATATACTTATTATTTGAATTTTTTAAATTTTGTTTTTCTGATTCTTTAACATGTTTTATAATTCTTTTTTTAAAAGTATACCAATGCAAATGATGACTCCAACAGCACTCCACGTTATGATATACCTCACTGGTTAAACTACAGTTTCTATTTATCAAGAAGTCAAAAACAAAGACAGTGTTCTTCAACGCAATCCACTTTCAAACCTCGCTGTACCCTACCTGAGCAAATGGTAAGCTGTATGTATTGTACAAAATCAAGGGAAAGATTTTACCTAACCAAACCAAGTTAAAAATGGACTAAATCGAGGTAAAGTCGGTTTTAACAGAATTATAGTTCTTCAATGTAATCAATTTTCAGACCTTGATGGCCCTATACTTTCACTAAAGGTAATTTGTATATACCTTTCAAAACCAAGTGGAGATCCTCACTTAACTTAAGTTAAAAATGGACTAAACCAAGTTAAAAAATGTAAACAGAGACAGACTCTCTGATCAGTTCAACCTGATGCACGTGACAATATTTTGCCTACTAACTCAAGTAAACTTATCGCCCATGCTAGGGAATAACTACCACACCCTACTATCCCTCGCCTCTACAATATAATCACTATCACTCTTGCTCAAAAATCACAAATATTCTGGTCAACATTTTTTTGAACCAGAGATACTCATTTTCTATTGTTTCACAGGCCAAGTCTTTGTGACAGCACAGTCATTGATATGCAGAAAAACACTTGAATACTATTCTGCACTATCTAGTGAGTGCCAAATTGTTATATTGGATTTGATACAGGAACTATTTTCAATTGACTTTTATGAAACAATCCTGATGAATCTATTTCAAGTACTATTCTGCACTGTTTCTGTAATTCATATTTACAGGAGCTAGATCCAACCTGTCTAACACGTAAGGTATCATTCCCGAAACTTGAAGACAGAAAGCCCGTCAACTATTATGCCAATTACCAGCATGCTTTATATAGCTTTGAAGAAGATGATGATGAAGAGAGACAATACGATGACTTTGATAGTGGGGTTTTCAACTACGACGTTGAGCAAAGTCGATTTCACAACACGCCTAATAACCCCTTTTCACCTGCCACTTTGATAACAAAATTAACTGCTGATAGAAAGAGATGGACACATATATTTCCAAGAGGTGAGTGGCTAATCATCAGTTAGTATACTATTTACCTTGAGGTATGCAACAAGCAATCAGACTCTGTTACATGATCTATAGCATACCGCTTGTATTCTACAACATTGTCAACTGGTGGATTTGTATTGTGTAAGAGACTAGTAATGATTGATTAGGACCAAATCACTGTGTATTAAGTTCAAGTTCAAGTTTATTTAATATTTTTGTACATGAATCGTTCTTGACTTTGGTATTATTGTCGGCTGATTTTGTTGTTACCACATTGATAAACCTTGGTCATAAGTTTATTTGAATATTCTGCAAGATTGGGTACATTTTTATGATTGTCACAGGTCCTGGGGGAGAGACCAAGCAGCTTCATCATAGGTACATGTACTACAGCTATCGACATGAGTCATTTAGTCAAAGTGAGATCAGCACGTCATCCAGTGATTCTAGCCTTTATACAGATTTTGATGATTCCTCATATGTAGAAAGTAAGTGATGTATATAATTACAAACAGGTGTGTTTTGTTCCAATATATGCTATGAAGATAGCTTTATTTTACTTTTATAGAGAGAAATGTATAAGATATCTTTTAAATGGGTCTTTTTTTTAGGATTGGAAAATAAAATTGAAAATGACTATAGTGCAGGGGTTCTCAATTAAATTTGTTGGCGAGCCATTAGGACAAACGCCAGTTCAAGAATACCTCTTGGAGGGCCAAATTTCGACCTTTTTCAATGCTTTTCCTATATACCTCTGTATTCAAGAGGCAATCGAAGGGCCAAATAAAAGTAGATCGGCCAGCGGGCCGCTATTTGAGAAGGCCTGGTATAAAGGTAAAGGGGACGACCTTGGTCGGAGTGCCCATCTCTCTTTCTCTAGCGATTGGGCCAGACTCAAATTTTGCGGCGAGGGGATCGCCACACCTCCTGCACCGCGAGCCTGTTACCTTCCCAGCATTGAAGAATGCCGGTACCCATTTGACACCTGGGTGGAGAGGAGCACATAGGAGTGAGTTTCTTACTCAAGGAAATTACACACGCCGCTGAGCGGATTCGAACCCACACTGTCAATGCCCAATGATTAACAGTCTGAGACTTATACCGCTCGGCCACGCGTGTCTCCTGCAATAATCTCTATTCTAATTGTGCTATGTTTTATCACTAAAGATGTTCATGACAAATTTAACAAATATCCCATTATGGGAAGTTCCTGATATCCTATTTTACAAATGTCATTTCCGTAAAGCCTTCTATTTACATGTTTGTTTGTATAATGTTTGTTTGATTTGTGGCTAACGCCAATCCCTTTGATGTATCTTACACTATGACTGCAAAATAGTATTGCTGTACTTAAATTTCAGTTGACACACCAAACCGTTCTCACCCAACACGGAATGACTTAAGCCGACGTATAGCGTGTGCATGGGGTATCACAGGGGAGCAGGCGTGGACACCACAGCTACAATCTGGTAAGTGAGGATGCTTTATTAATTGAAATCTACACATTCGGTAGGACTACAAAGCAAGATGACATATACCTTAAGAAGATAAGTAAAGAGTCGGCACTGAACCATACTGAGAATCAGTGTTCTTGCTAAGGTTTTTAAGGTTATGCCAATTTGAGCAATTTTGACAAACTTGAAGATGTGCTTACACCAAAATCATGAGCTGAGGCTGAAAATTGGCTAAATGAAGCCAGAAAAAGAAACTCTTATAACACATTTTTAGAAACCTGTTGTGCCAATTTTCCCGGTTCTGGTGCCAATCACTGCTAAAGATGGATAGTGATGATCTTTGATGCAAAGTTTTTTTCATAAATGTTATGGCACTGTGCAAGTTTTTCACATAGGTTAGGTGATTCTACACAAATGAGAACTACCAAAGTTTGATGTCTTAACAAAGCAAGAGTTATGTTAGGAAATCTAACTGAATGAAAGTGCAAGAAATACAGAGCCTGTTATTGACTACAGTTTTTGACCAATTTTCGTAAAGTGAAAGGTGTAAATTCAAGACTCCTCTTTCTTATTTTAGAATTATTTATGATCAGCATATTTAAAACACCTTGTGCCAACAGATAAGAAAATTACCAATTAACCACCTACAATCTTGGCCAAAAATACTTGGGACACTTTAATGACAATGAAATAGTTATAAGTGCAATGGAGTGTGGGGTCAAAGATTTTGAGGACAAAGTTTTCTCTCCCTCCCTGTCTCAGGACCTTCCTCCCCCACCATCCAATATTTCGATGAACACAAGCACACACCACGTTCATAGAGACTTATTGCTTAACAACATTGTGCAGGGGAGCGGGGAGGTTAAGCGTCCCAACTATTTTGGCCAAGATTGTAACTTGTAAAATGAGTGAATAAAACTGTAATTTTAAAATGTGTATTTTATATACTTGGCATTTTAAAAATAACATTTGAATCTAACATTATCACAAAAAGGTGTCGATTGGAAGTCGTTGACAACCACAGCATGTTTCCCCATCACGACGGACTACTATCCTGAGAAATGGGTCCTGGAAGCTGAATATGAGGAGGCGCCATATAATCTGGATGGAGGAAGCTTTATTGAAGACTTCAAAAACGAGGAGCTGGTCAAGGATACTCTCAGTACGGTACTACATGAATTGGTGTCACAGAGATTGATTCAGGTATTGATTAGACAATCATAACTGCCCACCATCTTTTTCGAGGTCATTGTTTAAAATCGGATTTGTTTGTTCTTGGCCAAGGTACTTTTAGAAAAGTACCAAGGCACAAAACAAACAATGATGATTTCAAACCGAATTTAAAGAAGGTACAAAGTTACAATTGCCATTAATAACTGTTATTTTATCTTTAAAATCTTACAAATTTTGATCAAAAATGGGTGATAATCATAGGGTTTTTGTTTGTTTGCCATCTGCTTAAAATATCGATCAGTTCAAGCATTGCTTCTGCATTGTGTTTAGTCAAACGCGACCACAGCAATACCATTGTTGCTTTTTAATCATACGTGCTATTATCGCAAGCATTGCGTTTACGCAGGTCATTAACAGAAGTCATTTACAAGGAATTCTCACAAACTCCTATTGGCATTTGTAAATGCTGGGAAGATAAAATGCATGCTGGATCACTTCAAAAGGGTGATTGGCACTTGCGACGTTTGACAGGTTGTCCCTTTACCTTAATATAAGCCCTGATATTTTGATATTGAATTTGATTTTATTAAGGTAAGGTTACACTGGTGGTCTAAAGTATTTCCGCACAAACACTTTATTCAGCCATATCTCACAAGGCGTTTATAAGGAAACTATCTGGAAATTTATGTTGCTTTTGGTCAGATCTGATAGGTAATCTAGTTAAGTGTAAAATTGAGCACCGAATGGGATCAACCCCCTCACGTACGGGTAGGGGGCAAAAACACAAATAGGTCGAAAAACGTGACGCCACCCAGTTTACAAAAATAGGGCTGTGGTAAAAATGGAATGGTCCCTGACGGTATATGACATTTTAAAATGTTTTATGGGGGTTTTCAATCTGTCATATACCATCACAAAACACTCCACATTCACCACAACCCTATTTGTTTTTTAAACTGGTGGGCGTTGTAGGGTCATTTTTCGTTAGGTTCCAAGCATTCTCTTGGCGAAGTCAAGCGTGACCAGGACATTTCATCGCCTGCTTGTCACTCTATTCCATATAGACATTCCTCATGACCACTCAACTTGAGCGGTGAAGTGACCTTGACCCAGGTGTTGTCAAATCAAATTTGACCTAAAAATCACGTTTTTCGACCTATTTGTGTTGTTGCCCCTACCCGTACGTGAGGGGGTTGATCCCATTTGGTGCTCAATTTTACACTTAACTAGAATTACCTATCAGATCTGACCAAAAGCAACGTAAGTTTCCAGATAGTTTCCTTATAAAGGCCTTGTGAGATGTGGCTGAATAAAGTGTTAGTGCGGAAATACTTTAAACCGCTAGTGTATATAATTGAATACCTGAATGCAAGACTGACCCAAGTCCACTTTTGTACAAAAAATGTTTTATACACAGGAGAGACTTTCTTATAACTATGGCTACCTTGTTTGTGAAGGACTAAAATGAATCTGCACCGCAGGTGCTCCCAAAAGTCCTTAATGTATTCAAAAATTGGTGTATATATATGTTATTTTATTGAATGTATCATAAGTAGTCAAAACCATGTTCTTGGCCAAAATTTCTGTTGAAACTGGAAGATAATTGGTGTTAGGTGTAGGTTCTGTCTATATTGCTTAGAAAACATGCTAAAATTGAAAATCAGTTGTCTTATTTCAAAATGGCGGTCGAATGACCTATTTAAGGAAAAGTTCCGCAGCAAGTATGTGAAAATACTGTTTTACCGACTGATTTTGCTAGTGAAATTTGGCTCAGACAAGCAGAGCATAAGCATAGATCCATTACTCCACAACACAAACTATTAGATCCAGATGGATCTCTCCCGCTTTTACATAAAATTTAATTCATAAATCACCTATGAATGCAAGAATGACCCAAGTCCAAAGTCTAAAATGACCCCCTGCAAAGCATGGCAAGCACAAATACTATAGGAAAATCATGCTTCATATGGCAATCGGATTCATTAACCTACTCTGCAAGCCAAATTGGCATAACTTAAACATCAAACATACTATGAAGCTTTTATCGTTTTTCTTTAAAACTACTCCAGTGGACTTGGGTCACTCTTGCATTCCAATTTTTTCACGAACAGATTTACAATCAAAGACTGACATTGTATTGCATTCCGATTTTTTTCACAAACAGATTTACAATCAAACATTGTATTGCATTCCAATTTTTTTCACGAACAGATTTACAATCAAAGACTGACATTGTATCACACATTGTTGAGTCTGCAATAAACAAATTTGACCAGGGGTTGACTTAATAATTTACTGGAGGTATGTTGTGGACAGGTACATACATCAAAAAACTAACATGCCAAAATGATAGGGACTGGTTATGTTAATAAAATGGAAGTTTTTTCCCCGTTTTTCCTCTTTCTTCAAAGACATATCTCGCTAGATTTAGTTGACAACATGAATTGTTTCCATTTTATTTGCAGGATTTCCAGTTGGTTGTTATTCCTCAGTGCAAGTTAACCAGACTAGCCCATCAAGGGACAAGCAAGATTCCATTAGTAACGGACAAATCCAAGGTCAGCCAACTCAAACTTGAACTATTTAATGCTAGTTTAGCATATCTAATCTGCTCCCTTGAAACTCTGACAAAGTTGTCAGAGCACCTATGGAGTTACAGCCCAGTGAACATGCCACAAATCAATAGAAAACAAAGGAATTTTCCAGGGAAATATTGATTTAAAAAAAAATCACAAATCACAAAAATGATTTTCCTCACTTTGTCTGGGTTTCGTGGGAGCAGGTCAAATATTTATATAGTCATGTAAAAGACTGAAACAAACCAGAATTGGTTCTCTCATTAGGAGCTGGTATTTTGGATTTACAGCATCATTTATTAGGTTAAGATGCAGTGGTTGTTTGACTGCTGTGGACTTATCAAATCTTGCATGAGACGATGCTCTTTGCTAAGTTCTAATAAATATTTTAAAAAAGAGTAAACAAATCTAGAATGTGATAATTACAAAATTTAGATTAAGTTGAACAATGTGCCTATTATCAACCGAATCAATAATTAAACGATACTCTATATGTGAGTTTGTTGCCAAGATGTTTATCTCATCTGTCGTTCTTATAATTTATTATACAATTAAATCAATTCCTGTGATGTTACATTCTAGTTCACATACCAGGCAATGATAAAACTCTGCTATTTGACCTTTATGGTGCATTAAGAGTCCCAAAATCACTTCAACATAACTCAACGTCTATCAATACTCAGTTTTTACAAGTGCTATTATATAGTATTGCACATTAAAATCTTAAGACTGTGTACTATCGCATATCGCGTATATTTCCAGCTCATATTTGTACTGCCCTTTCTCCCTGAAACCAATGTTACAGAAGTCATTTATTCTGAGCTACACTTCTAACTTCTTTATGTGTACCATGATGATGTATTTCACACACAATTTTATTGCTCTTTTTTCAGATGGAGTATGTCCTTAGTTATGGCAACACATTTCACAAGATTTCTCTTAAACTAGATAGATACAATGTAGAAGTTGTCAAGTATAATGCCAAGTAAGTTTGTAGATACTTTGACAAAATTTAAATCTCCTATGCCAAAGAGTGTCTGACATTGCAATTTTCCCATCTAGTTCTCGCTCAACCATGAATTGTATTATGGGATTAATCGAATTTAGGTGCCTCATGAAACTTTCAAACTGATCTTTCCTCATCACAACAAGAGCATCATCGACATAGCGCCCCCAGAAGGTGGGCTTAACCAGGGCTGTACTAATGGCAATGTCCTCGAATAATTATATGAAAAAACAATAAGTACGCTGCATGGAGAGTCCATAGAAGCTCCCTGTTTTTGTCTATAGAAGTCACCTTGGAATTGACAGTACGAAGCAGTTAGAACAAGGTTTAACAGTTCAGTGATCTATTCTGGATTGAAGTTAATCCATTCATTGAGAGTGTCATCATTATGGAGTCTTTCTTTTGGCCACTGCCAAAGCTTCGTCAACTGGGACACTCTTAAATAATTGTATTAATTTGTTTATACTTTTACCTATACTTCAGAAATTGACATTAATTTTAAATGGCATGCTGTTTGTTGAATCATTTTATACATATTGTTAGGTATGTTGTCTGAAAAATTTGACTTTCAAATTTCAGTGATTGAGATGTTTTCAGCAATTATATAGATTTTGGCTATTTGTCATTAAATTGATACAATTTTCAGATTCTTAGGTAAATATTATTTCTATAAATGTTTCTTTGATGTACTTATAACTAATATTTTCAAAGTTAGAAGTGAAAAATTATAAAACTTGATTGACACTACCCTTGAAAGTAAAGAAAAATGTTTGCTAGCGTAGAGTACAGTATTTTAGTTCTACTCAGTCATTATGTAATTTTACTTACCAGTTTTTTCTTTAAATTTCACCAATTGCTTTTGCACATAATTTTATTGCACAAGTTTATGTTTAGTTTTCCTTCTAATTCTTGCCTCGTGTTCAAATCTTCTGCAGAAATGAGATGCCCACTCCAAGACTTGCCTACTCTTATCAAATCTGGGGTTTTAGGAAATCGCAATATGAAGTCGCTCAGACCAGAGTGTACCATAAACCAGTACAACACGATAAATGGAATCTGAGAGATAATCACATATGTTTTGGCAAGGATGCAGACAAAGAAGGCTTTGAATTACATGAGGTAAGTGTGGGGGTTTGTTTGTATCTCATAGGTTTAGAGTGTGGATCCCGGACTCGCCGCCATTTCTATTCCGGTATAGGGATCAAATTGATGACGATGCATCGCATTTTGTCGTGATGTGCAAATATTGAAAACTCACATACATGCTTTAATTGTGTGCTGTTTGGCATTCACATAAATTATTACTTGCACAGTTTGTCTCTATGTGCAACCGAATCTCGCAGGATTCAAGTATACCCGAATACCCCCAATATGAACTCAATGGATGACGACGCCATTACACAGCCTTGTATATGAAGCCTGGGATATCCGCTCTATATTGGTATTTTATCCACCCAGGTAACAGAAATTGGTATTGGTATATAAAGAAAAGTGAAACAGACTTGCTTGAGTAGGAGAAGTGGTAATCCACCCCCCCCCCCCCCCCAAGAAAAAATATTATTGTGCAGTCCAGCTTAAGTGCGAAGAATCTGGAAATTGGCTCCACAATCATAGTTAACAATTGTTTTTTTTTTTACTTAACCCTATATTGAAGCTTTTGATAGTTTTGTCCTTTGAAAAGAACATCTTCAGTATGTGTGAGTGTGACACGATCAAGGGGAATGAGTCAGATGTAAGAAATAGTAATTTCAGGTTGCAGGTTAATAAAGCTAGAAAATTGCATATATTTCATTGTTTTATCAAGTCATTTTTCAAAGAATTGTCATATCGCTGGAAACAAATGACCAATAAAAAGAGTGGGCCTAGAATGTAACATTTGTAATGCAAAATTATGTTGAAATAAAAAGTCAAAATTAAAATTTGCCAACTTGTGGGTCGTCTCCTTTCATCATTTCACATGATGTCACTATTAGAATTTATATCAATTATTTTTAACCAATGATTCGCCAGTGATTCTTGGGTAAAGTTACAATAATACTATTAAAATGGAAAAGGACAAATACACTCTCGGTCAAAAGTGTTGCGCACGGCCTAATGTATCCAATATAAATAATCTATATTTCCTCTGATATTCGATCTTCCACTGCCATAAAAATGGCCGATTTCCTGGACCGTATACAAATACTCCACACACACTTTTTGCTATGTACCTATGTATCTTATTAGTTCAGTGCTCGTTATCACCATGTAACCGTAAAGAACATTTTCAGGTCATAAGTTTTCCAACAAATGCGCAGTTATGTATTTTATAAACTCTGTTTTTGACTGTGCGGAAGAAAGTATACAGTATGTTTAGCACGGCATATTGTCAAATGCGGTAATTGCAATTCCTGTTGAGTTCTTTAGATCTATATATGTATAATATAAATCCGAAAAAATATTACGCAAATGATGAACGGTACTCGAGATATGGCTGTTCAAAGGTTTTGTGCGCAAACACTTTTGACGGGAATGTAGGTGTAGCTTTGCTGGCAAGTCAATTATTCACTTAAATTTCTTCTTTTTATATCACAGACGTTGAAATTTTGGCGCAGTCGGTTTGTCCTCCTCCCTTCAGCTTCATCAGTACTAAAGAAACTATCAGAACCAGGCAACCAATCAGAAACTCACTATGATGTGTTTGAAAAACGTTCATCAGCACAAAAGATCCAACTTATCGAAGGCTTTCTGAAATTCATCGAAGGACTTAATCGAAAGAAGAGAATACAGCAGACTTTGAGTGCCAAACAGCCAATCCAGGTATAGATAGTACTGTAAACGCTAATATTTTTGTGCTCAGTAATTTTTTGCTTAAGGACCAATTTTGAATCATTTTGCTTATTTTAATTTTTGCGCTTGTGATATTTTTTATCAGCGGGGAATATGCACATAACATTTTTTGCGCTCTAAACGTACGTATTGATACTGTACAGGGTGTCCCAGAAAGAATTAACTCCTACCTTTGGCGGGTCATAACTTTTACAAAATACAATGAAATCAAAAAATTCAACTTGAAATATAATGTACAGGTCAT
>JXSR01S012194.1:4798-15201 GCA_000969725.1 Ophiothrix spiculata | reverse complement strand
AATGTGTGTCAAAGTATACTTACGCATGTTCTTACTCCAAATAAATCAAATAAATAAAATAAAACATAGTGGAAGTGTATCCTGGAAACAAAAAAAACACGATTTGTATGTAATTTGCATTGAAACTCAGTTTTTCGTTTGACCCAGCGTGCCATTACTCAACGCCACGTCCCAACCCTAGGTCCTATTTTCACAAAAATGGTCTTAAAATAAGCGCAAGGCTTTAACATAAAAAGTCAAGAAGTTTCAGCGCGAAAAAATAACAACCGGCGGAGGTATAACAAAGAATATAGGAGGGGGCGGATTCCGCCCCCGGCTCTTTTAGGGTTAAAAGGTGCAATTAATGATTCTAATGTGATAAAAACCTTTTTTCTAGCTAAATCAAAAGAGGAGTACAACATTAATGTATCCTGAAAATTTCACTTGATTCCGATCATTCGTTTTAAAGTTACAAGCTTTCATGCAATTTAAATATCCTCATAGGCTATGTTGTAATTACTTTCGGGGCCCCAACAGTAATAAGAAAATGACACATTTTCTCACTTTTCTGAAAAATGCAATTGCCTATACATGATATAAGTAACGTGTCTAAAGATACTAAGTCTTCACTGCTGCCTTATTAAATCTCCATTGTATTGTTATATTGTTAATGATATAGACAAAATGCATACATTTTATGCACTTACCTTAGAGCGTCTTATCGTCAATCAACCACCATGACCAGAGACCCCTGCAGCATTACAAACCAAAGAAGAAATATTGAATTTGAAGAAATATACAGGAAATGGTGACCCACGTTGACCAATGTTAATTGTTTCTTATCAATACATTTCTTACGAGTCTACTTAAACAAGTAAGCGGGTTATTTATTATCATTGGTTTGGTGTAAATGGAAAGTTAGAGTGCAACGAAAGAAAGACTTGTTTTGCCCGTCTGTGCATGTACCATTTTGTACCGAAAATAAATGTGACAATTTATAAATACTTGAATAATCATGAAACTCCGGTAGAAAATTACATAAAGTCTTGCCTTTTCCCTATGATAAGTACATGTACTCATGGGCGTCATTTCATTTTGAAGTTTGGGGGGGTCCAGGAGGCCAATAAATCGTTTGTATTCAAAACAGTGGGGGGGACACCTGATATTATGTCCCCCACCCTTCAAAATGTGGGGGGGGACGTGTCCCCCTGTCCCCCCCCCCCCTGAAATGACGCCCATGCATGTACTCCAATATAAGGCAACGTAAAGGTGACTTCATGTGCAAGTTATAATTTTTGGATACATTTTGTATCTATCTCTGACCATATCAGTAAATTCGTTAATTAATTAATTATCACAAGTCAGGGTGAACTTCAAGGCTTTCGCCAATGATTTGTGAGTATAACAAAAAAATAATTAACATAATTTTCCAGTCTCAAAAAATAAAACAAAAGCCTTTTTCAAGAGAGAGAAAGACCTTCCGTCACTAAAGGTCATTGCAAGTGCCAGTTATGTCAAATTAAGTATTTCATGCCCTATAAATTAGTAACAATTTCACTGTATATTGAATGGAAAAGCTATAATATAAACTTGGAATCTGACCAAGAACGCATTCATATAATGATAATTGTTTTTGTAATTCAACTCCATACAACTCATTTTGAGTGTGCATCTTGGTCTTAGCCATATTTTCAAAGTTCAAGACAATTCTGATGAAAGCGTACAAACTAGTACGATTTTAAAATAAAATGTTACCAGTAATAAATACTACAATAATGGCTATAACGTGTCTTAGCCCGTTTGACGTAGAAAAAAATGCAACACAATATTTGTGGTTGAAATGAACTGTTGATGACTTCCCAAACAACATAGGCTTGTCAAAATTGCTTAAATATGCATAAAACAAAATGGCAGCCAAAACAAGGAAAGAAAATTCAAAATCGGCCAAGTTTTGTTTAAAACCACACTAACAAAGCGTAAAAATGTGCATATACTGCCAGAAACAACAAAGCTAAAAAACATTCTCCTAATTGAATCGATGTTAATTCATGGATTAATTCATGGCGTCCCCTCCCCAAACATGCCAAAGGAAAATTCAATTCCAGCGACCATGTAACTTGAAATATATTATATGATATTTCAAACCTTAGTACTCACTTTTCTTTTTTCAGACGAAATGTGCAATTTATCAGAATTCCTTCAGATTTTGTGATCACCTATGATTATTTTACTCTTGAAAGTTAGACGCTGCCATTTTCTCATGTTTTTCACATACTACAAACAGCTACACAGCATCTTATAATCGATGTTACACATGTTTTTATTGAATTTTCTCATCATTTCTACAGCTCATTATCGATGAACAAGCTTGATCAAAGAAGTATGATGCTGTTTACATATTTTCAATCAATCTTGTCGATACAATTTTAATGCCTTATTCACACGAGTAAGAAGATGAATTTACATTTCTCGCCACATACCTAATATAACCTCATCATTACCACAATTTACATCTTTTCAAAATAGTTTGGTTCAAATAGATTTGTTGAATTTAAACACAAATGTACTATGATCATGATGATGTCAAGTTCTTCATTTGATCTGGGACCAGTGGCTTAGCCAGGGGTGGGCAAGGTGGGCAATTTGCCCACCTTGGAAATTTTTTGGAGACATTTTGAAGACCTGGGAGAAAACTAAAGGGGGCAGGAACTGCCTTTTCCCCATAAAATTCCGACAATTAGAGCTGAAAATCGCTAAAAATTAGGTTGAAAACTTCATAAAGCACAATATTTGGCGGTTTTTCTTGAAAAACTCGGCCGAGTCGGCCCCTTGGAACCCTTGTAAAGTCGCTCGATAAAATCCATTGGAGAAATCTTGGGTGGTTCGCCCACCCTTGGAGAAAGGCCTGGTTACGCTACTGTCTGGGACCATCATAGATTTGATTCAGTGAAGTCACGGAGACATTGTAAGACAATGGCCAGTTGACGGCTGATCTGTTGCAACCTGGAACCTACATCGCCCTGGAAGGTTAATATCTAGAAATGTTTTCGCGGTCAATTCTATATTTTAGGCAATATTTGTCATAATGAAACCATTTCCGGTTTCAAATACGGAAAATATCGACGGACTGATTTTTCATGTTTTATTTTTTTACGAATAAACTCAAACATTAAATACTGAAAAAATGACTAAATTAAGTTTGCAGAACTTACAAATAAATGATTCACGGATAATATGCTGAAAATATAATGTCACTCTTCAAATGTTGAATTTTATTTTCATTCACTTCACTTCAATCTTTTCGCCATTTTCTAAGTTCTCTATGGAAAAATGAACCAAAAAATCTCGAAATTTGGTATGTGCAACATATTAAAGATTGGAAATTCAGATAAAATACGATGTCTGTTTTCAATTCAGACACAGAATAAAATGATGCACAGACTAGTTTTCTTTTAATCTCGGACATTTCAAAGACATATTCACTCGGGATTTTTCGATTTTTTACCATGTGGCCTGACCATGCTGATCGTCCCTTTTCGTCTAGACTCGCTTTTTGTCGTATTATAATTAGTAGCATTTTGCAAAACATTTGACCTGGTGTCACGCCTATATTCTTACACAGACTTATGATAATAATATCCTCAATATCATGCTAGGAACGAAAGCCTTCGATTTTGAAAATTCTATCCCGTGGATTGAAATCCATTAACACCATAATCATGCAATTTCACGCATCCGTAATTAAGCATAGCCTAAACAGGCAAGGGGGTACACATTTCTTTCACTGTATTGCCAAGCGGCTGTCAGCAAAATACTCAGTCAAGGATTGTATAATCATATTATTAACGGCTGCTATTATCTCAAACAAAGTTGTAATAAAAAATAACAACGAGGCGAGTTCTAGATGGTACCATGATAGGAAACATGCATTGATACGACTAAAATATGGTCTCTAAAATGAATAAATGGTATCATAATATTCGAAAGAAAAGAAAATGCAACCGTCATGAGTCACATTTGGACCAATTTTTTTCAGTGCAATGATATGCCTATACAGGAAAGACCTATTCTCAACTTTCCTGGCCTATATTATAACATTTAATATGCCATAAAGTTTAAATCACGAAAAAACAAATGTATTGAAACTTTGGGATAAAACCTGGTACCATAAAACTTTTCGTAGGTTTTATGGTCCCAGGATAAAACCCCCTGGGATAAAACAATGGTATAAATTGAGTATAGCAAGGTGCAGTCCCGGGGGTGCAGTAGATAATTCAGCCCATAGGGACTATAGATCTACATTGCAGAGTTGGAAGTGCGAGTTCCCCCTTGGGTTCCGATCATTCCCAGGGCAAGGGTCATGAATCGAAGAAGAAAGCTGAAGAATATTGGACCAATTATCAGGTCTAGAGAAATACCGGGAGAAGCTTCCAGGGCGGTGTGCCTGGACCATTATGGTCCCAGGTTGCAACGATACCCAAATGCTCAATTTGTATTTTGTATATCAACCCTTATAGGCATAATTGGTCAAACTTAATACAAAAGCTTACAAAAATGTCTGGTACCTGCTTTTATTCCAGCGCCTTGGGTGAGCAGTACTCGTCTTGAAAAGTTGGAGCTCGTGGCACTGTGCAATCAATCAATCAATCAATCAATCAATGATACAAGTACTTGCATAACATGCATACCCCATGAAGGAGTCTATTCGTACAGGGGACCCACGGCTTTACGTGACTGTCCGACCACGGAGCAAGTAGAGTAAAGTTTCTTGCTCAAGGAAACAAGGAGACGAAAACCGCCCGGCCCGGGGCTCGAACCCACAATCTCTGTATTACGAGACCCGTGCTCTAACCGCTCGGCCACGCTCCCCTCCTAATTGATACACTTATCTTACAATATCTTTCATTTCAAAATGTCTCTATGCAAAGTATGATGTAGACATATCTTTCTGTTTAAGCTATATATACTAGAAGATTTTGATCAGAAAAAGTATTGAGTAAAAACAGCTAAAATTAAGGAATGTGGCTATCTATAAACCGTTTTCAAGTGTATTTTGTCAAAAACTTGGTTATGCCACAGCAAAGTGGATAAAAAGCACATGCATGCTTTCCTATATACTACCGTTATACACGTGGAATTAAATTTGGGATCCCGAATTTAATTCAACAAATGGTCATTGGCCATAACAGAAAAAGTAAGCACATATTTAAGCCTTGAATCGTTTGAAGGGTATTAATATCTACCCAATCTGCTGCTAATAAAAGTCATGGGTGAAAGGGTTGCTCAATTCTTATCACTTTATAGTATTGCTTTTTCTTTTTATACAAGCACATTCAAATTGGTGAAATTTCACCATAAGCAGATATGTTCGTGCTGATGATAGCTTACAATTCACTGATCGTTTCCCTGTGTAGGTCTACTTTGATCAGTTATTTCAGACATCTGTGACTAACTTCTTTTCAGCTGGATTTTACAAAAGCGCACTTTAAACAATTAAATTGGGCAGATTGTGGGTGTATCTTTTTGTTGATATCTTTTCTGTTTTCTTTGCTTTGTTGTTTTATCTAATTATGCTAATCAAAAGATGTGTGTGTCTTGCTCCAAAACGAAAAAATCATGTTATAACATAATAGACGAGTGCATATATACGGTAATTAGGCGGAAATTGTGTTACCAAAATCTAAGCCTATTCTTGTAGGTGTTTGCTACCGTCCACAAACGAACTCTGTTTTATTTGAGATTCTTCAGGATACACTATCCAGGATCCAACCTGACTAAACGTATTACTTTTGGAGATTTTAATCTCGATGCTTTAAAGAATGACTCTCTTTTGACTAAAATGAAGCGTGTTTTACAACTCTTTGACTGTAAGCATGGTAAGCAAATCATCAATTCTCCAACAACATTGTGTAAAACCCGTTCTTCTATTAGGCCAAAAAAAAAAAAAAAAAAGAACTCTGTCTCAGCTTACTTAAGGTCAAAACCCTAAGCGCTATGCGGTTTTTTTTTTTTTTTGGTTTTTTTTAGTAAAAAGGGCAACGCGGATGCGGAAATACCCCTAATTTTTTTATTGCATTTTTCGGCCACTATTTTTTTTTCGCGACCGCTTATAGATCATATGTGACCTTCCAGCCCGTATGAGCAGTAAATGCCAGAAACTTCATTTAGCGCTACAGGTGAAAATACATGTCAAGGTCATCATTTTGCCGAAATTGATTTTTTGACAGATTCACAATCCTAGTGCTTACTACATAAAACCAGCAAAGTTTCATTTCAAGAAAATAATAAGAAAGGTGAAATAAATTGGCATATTCTTAAGACGATCAACAGAAAATATAGGGCTTACTAATCTTTGAACGTGTTTATCTCAGTTATACGTTTTACTCCCTGACAACCTTTGACGGACCATAACTTGACTGAAGTTCATTAAGGTGTCATTTTAATCCTTAAAGCATGGTCTTTGCAAATAACTAAAAAAGTGAAAATGACAAGAGCTGGCATTTACTGCTGTTTTGGGCTGGACGGTCACATATTATTTGCAACTATTTAAATAATATCAGCCAGTCAGGTACAATCGGAGTTGGTCTGAGTGATCATCAGTTTCTTGTATACTATACTAGAAAGATTCCTAAGATGATATTTAATAATCATAATACTGTGAAGATGCGCTCTCTCAATAATTATACCAAAGATGATCTTCTGACTGCACTGATTAACAATGACTGGTCGAATGTCATTTGTAGTGATGTAGATAAGTCTAAGAATGTGTTTAAATATAATATTTACATGTACTTGATAAAGTTGCTCCTCTCAAGGAGATTCACATTAAACATTGAACTGAACCATGGATGACAAATGACATTTTGGAAAACATTAAAACAAGAGATAAGCTTCTTTATCAGTTCAAGAAATCTAAAAATCCTGAGTTCTATACTCATTTTTGTAAACTTAGGAATAAAATCCAGAGAGACAATAAAAAAAAAGCTAAGGCCTCTTAAGCGCAAAGCAGTTTAAATCACTTGGATACAACTCAAAGGGTAAAGATCAGTCTCAAATTGTTTTAACTGTGAACGGTGGTAAATGTTTTAACTCAAAAAAGGTGGCAAATTATTTTAAAGAATTTTACACTAATGTTGCTGGCGACTTAGTTTAAGATATTCTTCCTTCTGAGGGATTATTTAGCACTGATTCTGATGTTTTTATACATTTTTACAAAGATAGAGGAGTCATGTCTAATTGTTTTAAACTGTGTTCCATGCGGGCATCCGCCTTTAGTCCCTCAGAATTCAGCTTTAGGATAGAGAAATACACATTTCTAGGTGATTTTCTAGATTTCTTAACAACAGTATCAGTAATGATCGACGGAATACCTACACTAAACATGAATTGGTGGTAAAAAATAAATCCAAAATACTATGTTTCCTTGTTGGATGTGACAATTTTGTTCAAGTTCCTATAGTTGGATTATCAACAATTGGTTGACACTATAATAGGCTAATCATACTATTTAATCAGTTTTATCGACGTATGCCGTGATTTATTTATGAAAGCAGAAAATGGCTATGGTCAGGTGATGTAGGACGTACCAGGTGATCCGCCTCATTTTGTTGCTGATCGCCCAGCTCCACGCCCTGTAGGCGACTCGTAGGCCTACGCAAATCACAAATGGTTGATTCGACAAATAAACAAACTTTTTGAAATGCACTGAGAAATAGGCAAGTCATGTTTGACACTTTTTCACTTCAACTGAGATGATGCTATAATCATCTCAGCTCTACTTAATTCTCATGGCTCATTCCAGTGAAAACTAAACCTTTTTTGATTTCAAGCGAAAAATCAGCTTTTTTATTCGACCATATGAGCAGTTTTTTCAGTCATACGTTTGTTACTCGGTATGTGAAAAGTATTTTCCAATCAGAAATTTTGAATGTGTTTCTACCCGTGCATGAATGAGCACATGTTTTCATTCAAACATGTCACAAACGTTACCAAAAAGTTACACCAAAATGTCACAAACGTTACCAGACGTTACCAAACAAAACATTGCATTAAAATAAATCCTGACGATAGAATTTCCTATCACTTTTAGGAACTATTAGTAAATATGTTACCAATCATCTGTGAAAAGCGCAATAAAAACTTCGCCAACATGTCAGAGAAATTTTACTTTGAAGTCATTTGGAGCAAAAAACCATTTCCGTGCAAGGTCACAAACGTTACCGAACGTTACATGAACTTTATTCAGTATCTTGGCAATTATTTTAATCTTTAAACACATGCATGTCTTGATCCCATCAGTGAGCAACATTATCAACAACAAACTCGTTGATATAATGTTTATGCTAGGTTCTGTAGCCATTTAAAAGTGAAATTTTCCATTTTTTCGGTCACAAACGTTACTTTGGAATCACCCTCATTTATATGTGGCGCCTAAGGATTAGTTGAGAACCCCTGGTCTATATCATTCCTTTTTAAAGGAATTTTTATTAATTATTTAGTGGTGTGCGTCCGTAGTAGATCTTGGGATTTACTTCCGGTGTAAACAAAGAGGAATAAATTTCATTCATGTAAAATTGTGCATTTAAAGGTGAGTATGTAATAATAGAGACTCTATTGTATATAACGAAGTATTAGCACAACATAGATAGTGTCAAACAGCCACACATTGACAAACATCAACCACCTTTGTCATGTTTGTCAACTCAACATGATGATAATAATGTAAATGTCAAAATGATGTATATGATGAGCGTAACAACAATGAGGCTAGACCTAGGCTACATTGAACAACATTGCTTTCCTCCCTCAAGCAATGAAAACAGTACCATAGAACCTTCCTAACACAACTATTGTACTACACTGTTTACCAAAGTGACATAGGAAAACTCATAGACTAGGAGTAGGCTAGACCTTGGACTGCCAACACTCCAAGAACGGCGATTACAATCTCGTCTAGTTATGATGTATAAGATCCTTCATAACCAAATGGCCATCCCACTTCCTATATACATCAACCAAGGAACGAGACCAACACGAAGTCAGCACCATCTCCGATTCACAAGACTAAACACCTCATCAGACTCCTACAAATTCAGCTTTTTTCCTCGGACTCTTAACTGATTGGAACGGGCTTCTTGTAGAACAACATAATTGAGCTGCCAACCTTGGAGCAGTTCAAGGAAGCCATCAGCAGAGAGTAGTCATAGGCGTCTGTTTTTACTCGCACCCTGTATATACTTTGGCACAACTTGCACCAGCCGTCCACCACCGACAGCCGCACCCTTGTCCAGATGCTAATTGGCTCTGACAAGTACAGGAATAAGAAGCCCCATTGGCTAGTCATGTGAGGGCGCTTTTTTCTGAAAAAGTTGGCATTCATTTGCAAGTGTGTACACAAGCTAATTTTACATTAATAACAGCCCAAATGTGACATAGCCAATTCAAGTCAAAATTTCTGAGTTTTGCAATCACTAAGGTTACTACTTTCACATGGTTATTGTAGATTATAAAGTAATTTACTTCTCTACTCTATTTGTTTGCTGTATTGTCAAAGTTAAAAAAGTGAAATTTGAGGGCAAATATGAGTCACTTTGTGTAAAGTTTATGCTTCCGAATTCAACAGCAAAAACTTGAAATAAAACATTTCAAAACAACACTTCCTTCAGAGATCTTAGCCTCTAATGTTGGATTGTAGCCATTCAATATCAGCTTAATACAATGGTGACATTGTCGTTTGAAAAAAAATTACAACTCTCGACGAAAAAGCTCCAACCAAATTTTGTGTTTTTCTTCAATTGAGCTTGGGTGGCTTAATTGGGTGACAAAACTGGCAACATTTAATGCTATAATTAGCCCAGAAATTGATATTATATTGTCTTTAAGACTTTCAGGTACCATTTTACATTCTATTTTGCATAATAGTTCAATTAAGAGTGAAAAAATTCAAAACAGCAAAAGTTAAAAATTTTCTGAAAATTTAAATCACCCAATTGGGCTCCAAGTCCCAGTACAGTATTGCCATGCTAGAGGGTAACTTTTTTCCGTCATTTCAAACAACACATTTTTCGCTGTAACTTTCTTATTTTTGAATGATAGATTATGGTTGACCCCTCATTTTAAAGGAAATTTGATGAACTTTCCAATGAAAGACATTCCAAATGTGTTTAAAAGGTTTTAAAATTTTATGGACATGCCTAACAGGAATAGATGTAGAATAATGATAATAATTAAGCGTACTTATTACGCGCAAAAATCATCCTGAAGGATCTCGAAGCGCGTAGACGACCACAGCAGCCACTACGGTTTGACAGTTCTCCCTATACAACGCATGCATGTATTTTCAGTGGCTAAAATTAGCCATCGACTTTTTTGCTATTTGCCATTCCTTTTTTGTTGGATCACTCATGTATTATTGTTAACAATAT
>JXSR01S012193.1:6548-19225 GCA_000969725.1 Ophiothrix spiculata | reverse complement strand
GACAATTGAACAAATATTATGAGATCTATGGCTCAAAATGTGAGCCAAGTCAACGGGGGAGGTGGTGAAGGAAAAGACGGTGGAGGAAAAGCCCATTGACTTGTACACAAAATTGTGAAAAATTACCAATCTTTCGAAAGTCGTCATGTCAAAAGTTGAAACCCTACACGAATCATTTTTCACACATGTTTTTATGAAAGACAAGTATACATAGCCACGCCCACAAATTAATGGTAGGTGATATATTAATTATAGTTTGGTGAGGATAAACTTTGTCAATTTCAGGGTATTTCCACTACTAGTTTCAACAATGTTCAAAAATTTTCTGTATACCTCCGCTGAATGGATAACGTCATCCGCACCGATATCTAGCAAACATCTCATCACCAAACCAGATGTGCTATCGGACTAGATATGCTGCCGGACCACTGGGCCAAGCATTTTATCCGCGTTCTATTGGCGAAGCCGGTACTACTATATTTTTTATAGTCTGTAGACGTTACGTAAGTTGCCAATGATCCAAAGCTTTATCCTGTCTTTATCATGCGAACATCTTGGATCACTGTATAATTATTTTTAAGGGAGTTTGACAATAAAAGATGTTGATCCATTGAATTTTCCTTGATATACAATAAATGTTTAAACATAGAGAAGATTTAGTAAAATGTCGGTTCAAAGTAGGGAAAAAATTGGATTTATCACTTGACTGCTTAAGGGCCCTGTTAACCCTTTGTTTTCAGAAACACTTTTTGCACTGTAACTCAGCAACGGATAAATAAAAGCATACATTTCTAGAAGAGAATTTGCATACTGAACATGATGGCAAGGTCATTTTTGGACCAAAGTGTGGAATGTTGGCCCTAAGGTTAAAAAAAGACCAATAATCGTGTTTTTGGCCCAAAATTGTACGGAATAACTATTAAACAATTTGTCTGAGCTCTTTTCATGTTATGAAACATGTAATAAAGTAATGGGTATTTTTAATATTAGTTTGAGTTAATTTGACCTATGTTTTGACATTTGACCCTGAGGAAAGGTCAGGGGACGGGGTCACCGTGGACACTTTTGATCTCTGTTCCAAGAAAAACAATTTGACACATAACCTTTGGAACTTTCCAATGACCTTTCTTTTGACCTTTGACTCCTAAGAAAGGGTCGGACGATGGAGTCATTATTGACACTTTTGATCGCTAGTCTAAGATGAACAATTTGACACCATATCCATTGAAATCGGACAAAGTTGAGAATTTGGGCTTTATTTTGACCTTACACTCCAAGGGAAAGGTCGGACAACGGGGTCACGATTGACACTTTTGATCGCTGGTCCAAGGCAAACAATTTGACACTTAACCTTTGAATCGAATTAGGTTGAAACCTTTACCTTTCTTTTGACCTTTGACCCCCAGGAAAAGGTCGGGCGACGGGGTCACCGTGGACACTTTTGATCGTTGTTCAAAGACAAACATTTTGACACCTTGACAATTTGGCACCTCAAACGTTGAAATCGGACAAAGTTGAAAATGTGACCTTTTTTATTTGACCTCTGTGACCCCATTTGACCCCACACATTTTGTCACCCCATAACTTTTGTTGACACTGTCAAGACAATTCATTTCTTCAAGTTGCGCGACAATACCTCGTAACGTATTTGAGTTTAACCTTTTTCGTGAAAATCAAGTTTTTGACCCCGTGACCCCTATGTGACCTTTGAATGGTCAAGTGTCAGGTGACATAACTGGGAGGTGATGATGGTCCCTTCACCCAAGTTTGGTATAAAATTGGATTCCAATGAGTTCAATACACAGATATATTGGTCAAGCCAAGAGTTGGCAAATAACGGACAAGACGGAAGTCGAGTCCGTTATTTTTCCAACTCATGGCGAGACCAATATATCTGTGTATTGGACGAATATCGAATTCAATTTTGTCATTATTATGTGTAATTTACCGTAAACAATCTTTCGCCTAGGCTATGTTCCTACACATATAAGGTTAAAAACTAACCTCATTTGTGGCCGAGGATCCCGACGTGGATCATCATATTTTTTTGAACAGTTGAATAACATCGATAGTCCCCACATGATTATTTAAAAGCTTAAATTATTTTTTCTATAAATATCTACCTGAAGTTGACATCATGATTGATGAGTAAGACGAGTTGTCAGTTGGAGAAGTAGTTGGTGTTGCTGTCGATTGCCCTGGCCTTGAAGAAATTCGATCAATGGTTATTAAAAATAACATAATATACCTGGTTGGTTCTATTAAAAAACATGACAAGCCTAGATGACATACCCATTGTTGCTTATTTAGGCCGTCTGTGTCGCGTCAGTCCTGCTCGCTCGATGTATTGAATCGTACTTCGAAGTCACCATCAATCAATGGCTGCATTGAATTAAACAGCGGCAAATTTGGCCACCTTCTCTTGTTTTGGATCGCTACAGGGTGTCCGAATAAACCTTGTGCATGGGAATAAAGCTGATTTTCTCAGACGTTTGTCGGATTATCTTCCTCAAACACATACTACCTTAAAGTTCATGCCTTTGTCTATCATTGTTGAAAATTTCAAGAAAATCCATGGATGCAAAATAGAGATATGATTAATTTTTTTCAGCTTGTATCATTTTCCTTCTGCACAATGGGAAATCCTGCAGTTAAGAATGTTATCAAAGAACTTCGAAAGGCTTCCATATACAAACCTTTTACGCTTGAGTAATTAAGCTCGAAAACAGTCACCACGTACCTTACTTGCATTCTTCAATAAATTTACCAAAAACAAATTAAACAGAAAGTTGTCTTATTTCACATAACACGCAACGACTCTGGATTCATTATTAGGGTTAGATAAAGATAGGGTTAGATAAAGATAGAAAACTGCTAGAAATTGCACACACCCTATAAGAAGTCTTCTTAAAATATCTTTGAATAGAGTTGGTTGCCACATTGCTGCCCAAAATTATAAGCTGTTGTATGCTTATAAATCGTATAAATTGATGACATGATATTTTTAAAGTCCTTTCTGGTCATTAGACACATGTATGTCCTTCAATCTGTTTTCCTAGATGATTGAGACACCTTCTTCTCTGCTTTCCATGTCTATAACGACACAACAATCCTCATTAGGCTCGTACTTCACTTCTTCGTCACAAGGCTCATACTTCATTGTCAATTAATCAAGCGGCAACGATGTGCCGATCCTTTCAACATTTTAGTTTAATGCTTCACCATAGGGATTATCCTTGTGCAGAAGTAAAATGATACATGCTGACAAAATTAACGATATCACTGGTCTGCATGGATGGATTTTCTTGAAAGTTTCTACAGTGATGAACAAAGGCATGGTCTTTAAAGTGATATAAGTTTTAAGAAGCTAGTCTGAAAACAATCTGAGAAAATCAGCTCTATTCCCATGCATAATGTTTATTGGGACACTCTGTAGATTGTGGTCAAATCTATCTATTCTTAAATCACATTCTGAGCAGTGAATTTCTCCGATGTTTAATATTCTTCCAATAAAACGTCGGGTTTCTTTGCTTGAAAGTCTAAAACTGAAGACAGTACGGTGAGACCGAAATTTGCGCTGTGTTTTATCGGTGGCCATTACTCAGATCTGTTGCTGCCAAAATAGTCTCATTCCCCGAGTGCACAGGCCATTGATCTATTTATCTATCTATGCACCATGTCCCATAGGACGTTGGTTCCTCGAACAAATTCAGACCATCTATTCCTATCTTGCGCTTCCAAATATGCCTTGCGGAAGGTGGTGCCAGCAAATATGTCATCTTCCCATCTCTTCCTTGGTCTTCCCTGTCTGTTTGTGCCAGTGACAGTTTCCATAAGAATGCGTTTGGGTAGGCGGATGTTGTTCATTCTACACAAGTGATCAAACCATGTCAGCTGCGAGACAGTGATACGAGCTAGGATCCTTTTTGGTTGAAAGTGGCAGGAGGAGATTCTTGACAGAACTTCCTCATTCCGGATCTTATCCTTCCAGCTAATATTAAGGATTTTTCTGTAGCATTGCATCTCAAATGCTTCCAACTTCTTCATGTCATTCTTTTTGATGGTCCAGATTTCAGAGCCATACAGAAGTACTGGGTTGACAAGTGTATTAACAAACGTAATTTGGTGGAGAGTGAGATATCTTTATCACTCCAGACTCTCTGTAATTTCCCTGGTGCAGTTGATGCCAATAATAATCTGCTTTTGATTTCGCTGGTGGAGTCGTTTGATGGTGTTAGTGTTACTCCCAAATACTTGAATCTGTTAACCTGCTCAAGTGGCGTACCATCAAGCTGGATCTTTACTGGGGCTAGTCATCACGGGAGAATACCATAGCTTTTGTTTTAGGTATACTGATCTCCATCCCATATTTCTTGCTAGCATGATGAACTTGCTCAATCAAGGTTTGCAGATCATCCTCTGAGTCAGCGATGAGAGCTATATCATCTGCAAAACAGTGGTCTTTTAATTTGTAGCCATCTACGTTTATGCCCAAGTTTGTACAGTTCTCAAAGGCTTCTGCTAAGATGTTCTCGAGAAATAGGTTGAAGAGGTCTGGTAATAAAACACATCCCTGGTGCACGCCAATAGTTGTTTCAAACCACTCTGTAAGATTGTTGTTAAGTCTGATGCAGCTTTTGGCCTTGGTATAGAGATCTCTGATGATGTTGATTAGTTTTTGTGGTACACCATAATGAAGCATCACTGTAAAGAGGCCATCGTGCCATACTCGATCGAACGCCTTCTTGTAATCAATGAAGACAGCAAAAACCTTCCCATCTTTCTTCTCAAGGCGGTGTTGGAAGAGAAGCTTCAGGGCGAAGACCTGTTTAATTGTGGAGCGGCCAGGTCTGAACCCTGCCTGTTCTTCTGCTAGAATGGCTTCCACATAGGGCTTCATCCGGCTCCTTATAATTTCAAGAATAATTTTGCTGGAATGGTTCATCAGGCTGATGGTCCTGTAGTTTTTACACACTTGGTGATGTCTCCCTTCTTGGGCATGGTAAGAATGATAGATTTTGTCCATTCTTCTGGAATGCGTTCTTTTATCCAGATTTCATTGCAGATATTGTGCAATTGGTCAATGATACACTCACCACCATGCTTAAGCAGTTCTCCTGGAATCTAATCAGAACCTGGGGCTTTTCCTGACTTCAGCTTTTTGACAGATGCTTCAACTTCAGAACGGAGAATTGATGGCTCACCATCCACAGTAGAACGGCTAGTCCGTGTGTTTGATGGATGAAGACAGGACGGGTCAATGGTAGGCTGATGATTGTAGAGGGCCTTACCATATTCAAACCAACTTTTGTTCTACTTCAGCTGGATTGGAAAGAAGCTCACCATTACTGCTGCGGATAGAGCTGGATGCAGATATTCTATCTACGCCATTGATAGCGTTATCATAATAGTAGAAATAATTGTTTGGATGAGTTGGGTTTCGAATCTGAGTTAAGGGCATGCACATGGACTGCAGAGTTTGGAAAATAGCTCGGGAAGATGGTAAATTCTTGGATAAATTGGATTCAAATCCACTGTGTAGGTATATAGGGCAAGAGATTGGAGAGCATAATAATGGTCAAAATCGGTCATTGTATGCCGGAGATATAATAATAATAATAATAATAATAACATGCATTTTAAAGCGCCTTACTTTTAACAATTAAAAACCCAAAGCGCTGTACAAAAATGAATAAAATACATTTTAAAAACATTATAATATATATGATTTTTGTTATCTTTTTTAAAAAACTATGAGATAAAAAGAACCGAAAATTATAGAAATGTAAAATAACGGATTAATAGATCATAATAATATGTAGTCTATGATATGTAGTTTTATATATATATATATAAAAAAATGTCCATAAGAAGCGAACATTACTGACATCATCAAGCACTTAAATGAATTAATCAATTCCTATATATTATTGCACAAATTATACATTATTCTACATACAAACAAATTTCGAAGTAAAAATACAAAAACTACTGCAGAGCAGGAAAGTGATAGACGGCCGCAAGTAAAGTACCGGCAGCCTACTCACAAGGTAAAATACCTTGGGAGCCTGTACAATCAACAAAAGAACTAAATGCTTAATTTAGACAAATGGGTTCCAGAGGGACAGACGGCAAAGCGTTGCAAGAAGAAGAAAGAAGAAAGAAAGAAGAACTAGACATAGACCTGTCTCTGAAGAGACGGAAACCAATTTACCCCTTGGGAAGGGTTGCACGTCGAGGTCACCATGACAACTTTTGACTGATTGTTCATGATGAACAATTTGCCATCTTCAATTTTTGAAATTGGACAAGGGAAGGGTCTTACATTAGAGTCACAATTGACACTTTTGATCGATAGCCCAAGACAAAAGAGTAAGACACCTTAACATTTGAAATCGGACAAAGTTGATAATTGGACCTTTCCATTGACCTTTTTTTACCTTTAACCCCAAGGATGGGACGGACGATTGGGTCAGTATTGACACTTTTGATCGTTGATCAGAGATGAATAATTTGACTCATCAAATGTCGAAATCGTACAAAGTTAAAAATTTGACCTTTTTTTATTTGACCCCTGTGACCCCATTTGACCCCACACATTTTTCTCACCCACAAATTTTGTAGACAATGTCAAGACAATTCATGTCCCCAAATTGCAAGACAATACCTTGTAACGTGTTTGAGTTGAAACTATTTTCGTAAGTTTTTGACCCCGTTACCTCTACGTGACCTATGAGGGATCAGGGGTCAGGTGACATGAATGGAAGGTGACCCTGGTCCCCTAATCCAAGTTTGGTCAAAATCTGTAATTGTAAGCCGGAGATATAAGACATCAAAGTGTTGCCAGAAAGAACAAAGAAAGAAGAAGAAGAAAGAAAGAAACCTTTCAAAAATAAAACCCTGCCGAAGTAAACGGCAGGGTAAAGAAAGAAGAAAGAAGCTCGTCAAAAACAGAAAAATAAAAAAAGAAGAAAAATAAAGAAAAAAGAACCAGAGGTTGTACCCTTTACAAGGGCACGAGGTTAGTTACGTGGAAAGCTAACACAATAATAGTACTTTGCCATGTATAGATTTTCACTGTTAGTGCGTTTGGCAAAGGTCACCGTGGACACTTTTGATGACTGGTCCAAGATGAACATTGAAATCGGACAAAGTTGAAAATTCGACCCTATATTGATACCTTTGACCCCCAGGAAATGGTCGCACGACAGGGTTACAATGGACACTTTTAATTGCTGGCCCAAGACGAACAATTTGACACCTTAAACATTCAGATCGCAGAAAGTTGAATATTTAAGTCTTTCGATCTTTCGTTTGACCTTTGACCTCCAAAAAAGAATCGCACGACGGAGTTACCATGGACGCTTTTGATCACTGGTCCAAGATGAACAGTTTGACACTTTGAACATTTAAAATCAGACATTGAAATTTGACCTTTCTTTTGGCCTTTGACCTACCAGGGAAAGGTCGGGCGACGGGGTCACTATAAACACTTTTGATCGCTGGTCCTAGACGAACAATTTGACATTTTGAACATTGAAATCGGACAAAGTTGAAAATTTTACCCTATATTTTAACTTTTGACCTCTGTGACCTCATATTACCTTTGACCGGAGTCATGAGTACAAGAACTATTCCGTGTCACATGATCAATATTCTGAGTTTGGTTGAAATCGCACAAAGTGTTTTTGAGTTGGTCATAATGAACACTTTTGATCGCTGGTCCAAGACGAACAATTTGACACCTTAATCTTTGAAATTGGACAAAGTTGGAAATTTGACCTTTCTTTTGACCTTTGACCCCCAGGGAAAGGTCAGGCGACGGGGTCATAAACACTTTTGATCGCTGGTCAAAGACAAACAATATGACACCTTGATCTTTGAAATCAGACAAAGTTGAAAAATTGACCTTTTTTGACCTTTGACCCCAGGGAAAGGTCGGGCATTTGACCCCAGGGAAAGGTCAGGCGACGGGGTCACTATAAAAACTTTTGATCGCTGGTCCAAGACGAACAATTTGACATCTTGAACATTGAAATCGGACAAAGTTGAAAATTTTACCCTATATTTGAACTTTTGACCTCTGTGACTTCATTTTACCTTTGACCGATGTCATGAGCACAAGAACTATTCAGTGTCACATGATCAATATTCTGACCAAGTTTGATATAAAATTGGATGGATTGAGCATGATACAATAAGATATTGGTCGAGCTATGAGTTTTACGAAATATCGTGCGAGACGCGCAGCGTCGAGCTCGATATTTCTAAAACTCATAGCGAGACCAATATCTTTGAGTATCATGCGAAAAAATCTATCCAATTTTATCATTATTATGTTCAAAATCTGACATTTTGTTTTCTGTCCAATATCCGTGTCCGATTTTTTTGGAAATCGGTCAGCTCAGAACATAATAATGGTTGAAATCGCACAAAGCGTTTTTGAGTTGAAACCATTGTAAGAAAAAAAAAAAGAAGAAGAAACGTCAAGAAGTAAATAAGTTACGTGGTAACTGCGTAACTTAAGAAGAAAAAACAAGAAAAAAAAACCCCAGAACCCTTCCGCCGATTGCGGCAGGTTTATGAAGTAGCACGTTATCATAATAGTAGAAATAATTGTTTGGATGAGTTGGGTTTCGAATCTGAGTTAAGGCATAAACATGGACTGCAGAGTTTGGAAAATACTCCGATTGCGGCAGGTTTGTGAAGTAGCACGTGTGCGGGGATTTACCCCTTGAGCATATAAATGCACTACCCTAACGCGTACGATGAGGTCACTGTTTTTATCAATCATACACTGTCACTCGTCAAGAGTCATTCGTCATTCGGCTTCTTTTCATTTGGTATATCAGACGTTAGGTGGTAAGTTCCATTATTCTTCTTTTATGTACTTTTTTACTCTTACATTTAAGAACATTTGCTGTTTGTTCTATGATAGATTTATTTAAAAAAAATAAAATCCCCAGCTTTAACACTGTACAAAATACGTGATTTGCGATGATGAATCATTTAGGTAACTATTCAAACACGCTACAGAGTTCATCACGAATCAACAATGGGGCAAACTCCCGGGGACAAACTATACACGAGAGCTTGGAATATACATCTTTGTATATCGATGTACATTCCAGGGCCTTATTTTATAAAAGTTAAAATCAACCCAAAACTAAAATTTAGGATTCGTCCTACCTTTTTTTTACATGAATAAAAAAATCAGAAAAAATCTTTATTTCAAAATCTTTTATGAAGAAAAAGATAATAGTAATAATAAAATTAAGATACATTCAAAATTTAAAACACCATCCATAGTTCAGATGAGTAATTCATCCTAAGTTCTGTGACTTGGATTGATTTTAACTTTTATGAAATAGGGCCATGGAGGAGGTATTAAGGTTTCTGTCGACAGGCCTTATGTCGACACAAATGTCGGTATTTACAACATTTTTTTAAGGTATTACGATAGTTCACAACAAAAAAGTTACAAAATATCAACATTATATCATGCATATTGTTGTACGCACAAATAACTAGCACATTACCATGTTATACGTAAGTTATAAACATTAATGATTAAGCTTACTCATCAGAGTTACTTATACAGTGTGCCCAATAAAAACAACATTCTTGTTTGACACTGCCTTAGAACTTCTTTAAAGCTATCTATCTAGCAGATTTCAATTTACATCTTATGCTTCCCATACCTCCCATCGTCTTCCAGTCTCATGTGATGTCCCCAAGGCTCTATCTTAGGTCCCTTGCTCTTCTTACTTTATGTCAATGATATACTTGTCTTCCTCCAAACAATTCTCCTTTGTACTTTTTGCTGATGACACGAACATATTTCTTTCTCATCCAAACCTTAATATCAATCAATCAATCAATCAATCAATCACTAAAACTTATAGGGCGCCTAAATCAAAAACATTGTTCAAAGGCGCCTTGGCACAAGGAAATAACTACTGTCCATATGCTACATTAAAAAGATGAGATTTCAACAGTCTTCTGAAAATTGTGATAGAGTTTGCATTCCGGATATTGGTAGGGAGTTGATTCCAAATATGAGGAGCATAACTTGAGAAAGAACGTGAGGCGAAAGTAACATGAGTAGTCCTTGGTTCAAATAGACGAGCTGCAGAAGAAGAACGAAGAGGTCTGTGAATAGTTTGAAGATGAATCATGTTTGACAAATAGTCCGGAGCCTGTTCATTGAGAGATTTGTATGTTAGAACCAAGATCTTAAAGTCGATTCGTTGTTGGATTGGCAACCAATGAAGATCAATGAGGTCATCAGTGATGGAATCAAATTTGCGCTTCCTTGTAACTATCCGAGCGGCAGTACGCTGTATATTTTGAAGTCTCTTAAGAAGGCTTTGACTAATACCGATAAGCAGACCGTTGCAATAATCAAGTCTTGATGTGACCAAAGTGTTTATTGCCAGTTTAGTAGACTCAACAGTTAACATTTTGCGAGCTCTGCCAATATTTACAAGTTGAAAATTAGCAGATCTGACCACACTAGCCACTTGCGAAGACATTGTTAAGCCACAGTCAAACATAACCCCGAGGTTTTTGACAGGGTCAGATTTAATAGGGATCTCCATACCGGCAATAGTAATAGATTGGCAAGTTGTGTTTTGAAACCAAGCAATAAAACTTCAGTTTTATCTGCGTTAAGTTTCAGGAAATTTCTTGACATCCATGAATTTATGTCATTTATGCACTGTTCAATTCTGGAAATCGCGATTTCAACACCAATACTCCCACACATATCTTTAATACGGAACGTATACACGTTTCAAACTGGTTCAAAGCCAACAAATTATCCCTCAACGTCAACAAAACCAACTATATCAATTTCACCAAGAAGAATCACAAAACACCTGCAACACGCAGTATAATAGATAACACCCCAATCTATCCAGTTGACCACACACAATTTCTAGGTGTAATCATTGACCAAAATCTATCCTGGAAATATTTACATCACTAGAACTTCAATCAAATTTCTAAGAACATCGATATTCTTAGAAGCTTCGTAACACCTTTCCAAAACGAATTCTTTTCACATTATACAACACACTAGTTCTTCCATACATCTCATATAGTAACATTGCCTGGGCAATAACTGACCGAACACTTACACAATACTCATGTCCTTGGACATCTACAAACACCACAAAAATAGACGATATCTTAAACTCCAAAAACGTGTTCTCCGTATCATCAATAACTCAAACTACACATCGCACACAAAGACAAATGTTCAAAGAAGTAAAAACTCTTAATATCTTTGACATTAACAAACTGTAAATACCCATTTCCATGTTTCGCTACAAAATAAACACACTCCCCAATTCATTTGCCTCTTTTCTGAACATAAAGACGTTCACAACTATAACACCGGACATGCAAACAAGTACATATCAGCTATACCCTCATCTGACCTTGTAAAATATTCAATCAAATATTCTGGCCCAAAAGTATGGAATTCCCTCACTAGTAATGTTACAAATACACATAAATTATATTCACTGAAAACTCGTGTGTAAAATTCGAGCTTCTTAAAAGCCATTCTGACTAAATAATGTGTTAAATGACTTTTCTGACTCCCAATTGATTAGTAAACTATTATTAAACAATTTTCCCAATTTCCTTTTCCTTTAGTAATAACTGAAAATTTACATTGTAAAAGATAAATAATTGTAGTGACTTAAAATCGGAGTAACAAAGTTCCTGCCTCCAATACACTGATATACACTTATTTGCAATCCATTTGCAAGTTTTCGCATATTCCATGCTCTCACTGTTGGGCAATTGTTTGTACCCTTGATTTTGTACTGGCCATTGAACTATATACGAAGTCCCTTAGTAGGCCTACTTGTTTTCTATTTCAATATGAATCTGTCCAGTTTTGCTGTGTCCTTGTCTTGCCCCGTCCTGTTTATGTTCTGCCTCCGTCTTGTCTTGTCTCCAAGAGTGTCGTAACATTTCTAATATCAAATATTATATCCTTTGTCATCATATTTCAAGGTGGGGCCTGCTAAAAACTCCCCTGAGTTTATTGGTCTCTCTGCCATGTTTCCGATTTAAGACCTATATACAATTCACCATATTTATTGATTCTCATCTGATACGGTATCATGTCATAATCTTCTATTTTATAACTTAATAGATCGTAGTTATAAAATTGTATTGAAGAATCTGTCATTATTGTATTTTCTAGTAATTGAAAGTATTATCAAATGCATCTTGTAAAGTTTTTGTATACTATCATAATGTACCTTGAGAAATATTGTACAATTGTGTTTGAGAAACATGGAAATAAATTGAAATTGAAATTGAAATTGAAAAAACAATAGTATCATTGTAAAGGAAACACTTAAAAGCTTTCAAATGCCGTGTATTCTGTTCAATGTGCTCATTGAAATTGAAATTGAAAAAACAATAGTATCATTGTAAAGGAAACACTTAAAAGCTTTCAAATGCCGTGTATTCTGTTCAATGTGCTCATTTCATGTGAAGTGAATGCAGAAGATCAAAAATAACATTTGTCCCACTTTTTACGAAACTTTTTAATCAGAAAAGATGATGAAATGAAACCGCATTGAAAATGGTATACTGAAAATGTTTGTGGAAAAAGAGGTTTATATAATTTATAGAGAGACTCGATTAATTAT
>JXSR01S012191.1:91542-101838 GCA_000969725.1 Ophiothrix spiculata | reverse complement strand
ATCACCTGTAGGTACTGTTTACATGAGCCATATAACATGTAATGCATAGATGTAACGTAGCCCTCTAGGGATGAGACAGCTGAGCATTAGTCTGGATCTGTACAGTCTTCGATATCGATGATTTCTTGTACTTCAATATACAGCTGAAAAATAAAATGAAAGCAGAAATGAAGGGATGAGTAAGAGAAGAGAAGCCCCAGTATAAAACAGGCAATTTTTGAGAAAATGTAAATTAATTCACAAAAATTGAGCGCGATGCCAGACTTAAGGTCCGTTCATAGTGCGCCGCACTACAGTGCAGTGCCTTGTTTTACTGCACTGCACAGGTTACTGCAAGAAACTGCAGTGCGGCGTCGCAATAAAGTTAAATATGTTTTAACTTGAAATGCGTCAATGTGCGGCAAGGTGCCGCAAATAATGATCGATATATCGGTAAAATTTGCCACACTGCATAAAGTTGCGGCGTACTATGAACAGACCTTTAGGCTCAATTTCTATTTCCGCAAAAGGGACCAAATTGGGAGCATTCAGATCTTGACGATGATGCCGCAATGTGCAAATATTGAAAACACGCACTTGCCCTTGTTTTTAATTTGCATACCATTTAAGAAAAGAAGTAATTCCTCAGTTTTCCGCTACCCAGATCCGAATCTGTGCTCTCAACGTAGATTTTGGTGGGAATGGAGTGCGACCTGATTACACTTATTTGAGCCCCATGGCTGATGATGCCATTACGCACTTCCTATTATTCAATATTGTATTATTGTACGTGCAGACTTTTCAGTCCACAATTTAATTGAAACAGGGTTAGGTATAGTCAGGCACAGAACACCGTTATCTTGTTGATACTGACTATGAGTTTTCCTACATGTCCACTCATACAAATCTACAATAGAACCTGTCTGATACATATTTTTACTACAGTGTTTACCAAACTGACAGCTTCAAGTTGCTAATTATAATACAACTGTCTATGAAAGCAATAAATACATATTGATCTGAGTCATGATTGGTCATTCCAATTACAACACACAATTTTATGAATGAAAGTCACCTGAAATTTTTGGCGGGACTTTTAGATTTGCTTCTTTGCATGCTGGGAGGATAATGCAAATTAGCAAGATGGCTGATATGAATACAAACATATTTACAGTGTCTCTGATGCTTACCCCTGGAATTATCTCATTTTTTTGGCATGTGAGGATTGACTCAAATATCAGGTCAGTGATAATTTTTTACTTTAAGTTTCATTAACAATTCCAGGACTTTGAAGCATTTGCTTACATACCGTAATTTCCGTCCGATCACGTTTTCGCCAAAAAAATTTCACTGCGGGTTACGTAACAGTGTGTGTAATCCTGATAGACAATGAATACGATACATGACAAAAGGTCAAATTGTGTTTTGTGAATGGTCAACTCGCCGCTCACGAAGTGTTTTTTTACTTTACAGAAGATTGAGAGTCAACATTGGTCAAGTGTGTTTGTGGTTTTTTTTCGTAAAGGGGTTAGTTCAATAGTGTCAATAATGCTTACTGGCTCGATTCTTTCAACTTTGATTTGAATCAACATGGGCCTGCTTTGTGTCAAGTTCACAAAAAGAAAGTTGCAAATGACCTCATCGCGATAATAAAAATTGTAAGTACCATTTCGATAGGATAGGATTTCCATGATTCGAATAAAATGGACCAGATAACTATAAAGAATTGCTGTGGTAAGATTAAACTTATTCCCTATCAAAATTCTAAACATCGAGATGCGTGAATAGGCTTTAATGAGAATGTATCTTATAGATTCTATGCCGTATGCGGAGACAAGGAACGTCGCAAGGTATATCACAAGGTTTTTGGAGGCATTTTCAGTACTCTTTGCTTGTTTTGATTCTTTTTTTTTTTCTTTTTTTCTTTGCTTGCCGGGGGGCATTTTTTTCTTTTTAGGCACTTCATGGCTCTTCTACACATGGGACAGATGACTTTTTAGATTCTGATGCATTGTGGGAATGAAAAGAGCTCAAAATTTACTGAGTTGAAATGTGAGCCCAAGACCAGGGATCGAACCCACAGCAGTCCTTTCCTCATTGGTGCAAAGCGAGGGAATTACTGCAGCGCTACCTGCTTCCTCCTTGTCAAGAGCCACTGACATGGTCATTCTACAGTGTGAAATTCAAATATATGATAAATGGCAGCTAGATATGTTTGCACTCACAAGACAAACTTAAAGATTTGATACCTACCTCTCCGAATTTGACATCTTGAAAGAGTTCTTGAATAAATCTTCTTGCACCGAGACGATAATTACAATTGGCCAATAGATGGCATATATCGGAATACAAACACAGACTCTCAAATGTACTGGGGAATCGCTCACGCAAACTGGAATAGAAACATCAGCACATAACAAAATTAAAGACCATCAAATAATTTTTCTTCAGTTCTTATATCTCGTCTAAATCATCAATTTGATTTAGCTGTATGAGCTTTAAAAGGCAATGGACAAGTTAAACATCATCCTCAAACTTTTTTCCAGACATGCATCATTATCATTAATATGTTGGTGAAAATAATGGCAGCATGCAAAGTTTTATTGTCAAATTCAACAAATCTTTAGTAGATTTCCTTCATAATAGATTATATGAGTGGTGCTCTGTCAAAATGAGCGGAAAGTCACAATTTTCAAAATTGAGTTTATGACATATTTTGATTCTCTATAATCTCAGCTCTCAAATGATATATAACATGTCATACTTTCTTTCTAAAATCTTCATTTAGAGATCAAAATACAAGGCATTCCACTTAAAATCTGGCAGTAACAAATTGTCACAAATCGACTTTAAAGTTACTGATTACTATAGTGTTTGATAGTAAAACGCGATCAATTACCTGTGAATAATTGCACTTCCTGGCACATTTGACCTTCATAACGCGAGGTATAGTTTTACACTTTTGTATTAATGCATTTTATGTCAAAAAACAAAATTTGATATAGTTTTGCTTTAGCAGCCATTTATTCAAAATCTTCAATCGCAACTTTCCGCTCATTTTGCCAAAGCACCACTCATATACTGGAAATAACAAACAAATGATGTTCTGTAGAGCTGAAACATTCAAAATGGTATTAAAATAGCAGATCAAATGAAATATTTCTAATTTCTTTGAATTTACCTGAAAAAGGTTTTACAGACTAAAACTATGCCTATTTTAAAATATAGCATCAAGAAATGAATTTTAAGAGAACAGCTCATAATTACTCTAAAAGTGAAATTTTACTTTTTGAGCTTTGCTAAACGTGATTGTTTGTCAGTTTGAAATTCAAAACATTAATTGTGATGACTCACCCCGAAAAGGGGGACTTTGCGACAGAACACTTTTCGAGAAACTGGTGAAAATAGGCAGCAAAAAATGAGGAAAATAATAAGAATTTCCAGCAGATTTTCTGTTGTAAATTCAAAATTGATATCATCTGCAAAGTCCCCCCTTTTGGGGTGAGCCATCACAATTAGATACTTCTAAAGTTGAAACAAAAACTAAAAAATGAACTTACTTCAAGAGCCCTGATTCTTGTGCTTTCATGCCAACAGCACTACTCATATTTACAACAAATCGCAGCACCTCCTTACGAATCATAACACGCCCTCTAGGTGTATCCTCACGCATCCGCGACGACTGGCTTGAGTCTGTGCTTACGGCGCTACTTGTCCCCGTGCTAGTAGATGTCATCTCAAGGCTACTGGGGGTACCTCTGCCACTGGTGGCGCTAGAGCCTCGTAAGCGTGACCGAGACATTTGGTCGGAGTCTTCATTTACTGAACCAGTTTCACTGATGGAGCGAAGTCTTGACTCTTCTGAAGAAAGGAAAGCATACATGTTATGAGGTCAAGTAAAAATATATCACATTACCTGTTCAGATTCGCACACACAAAAAAAATAGAAGAAGAGTCACCATATAATATTTGTTAAAGAAACAGTTCAGGAATATTTTGTATTGTTTAGTGAACATGAACTTGGTAATCCCAACGACCTATTCTGTTTCTGAGGATAAATACTAGGCTTGTTATCAATACACTTTTTGAAAGTTGCTATGTTGGAAGCAAACTATGCGACATATTGATAAAGTATCGATATGCAGTGATGGGAATTATATTGATCATGCACATATCACTCTCTGGTGAAAATTTCAATCCCCTGAGAGGATGTTTTTAAAGAAAATTTTCAGTGGTGCCCACTTAAGACACGTCCTCCATCCAAATTGAAAGTTTGCTTAAGCCTTCAATCTGGACATTTCGAATGGATGCCTACCCCTGAAAATGGAGGGAAAAACTTTTTCTGACAATTAAATTGTCCGTTTTTGATTGCCTGTAATTTAAAAATCAAGTAAGCTACTACATCTGATTGCAGATTCTGAAATATTGGGAAAAAGGCACCTAGATTTTCAATTTTCAGCTCAGCGCCACTTTTCAATGAAGAGATTCTAGATTCATTTTTCTGTTCATTATATATAGAGAAGAGCAATTTGAAGAATTCTTATCCAAATCTCTGAGTTGGTACCTGGGAACCTAATGGGATTTGAAAAATATTGACCCTCGTCTTCCTGAGCCTTTTTTGTAACACGTCTTCCTGGGGGGGGGGTGGTTGTTACCACCACCCCTGTGATTTTGAAATTGGACCCCAAAGTTATATTGTTTGGTAGTATAGTATAGGGTAGGGTCTCCTCTTTCCATTGATACCATGATCATGAAAATCGGTCGATGCGTTACGTACTTATGACATCACAAAGTATTTCCGGATCAAAAAAAGAAAAAAAATCGACTTTGGGCAAAAATTGCCACTTTCTCAAAAAATCGCTTTAAAAGTTCGAAATGTCCAATTTTCATCGGGTTTTTTGCTAATAAATGCAAGAATCAACATTCTAACATGTTCTGTAACAAGTTTCAAGTCAATAGCACGCAGATATTTTTCAAAATGGCGATTTAAAATTTTCTGAGGTGGCAACCACCCCCTGCCGACTTTGACGGCCTACCATAACCCCACCTTAGGTGGTACCCCCAATTTTTTCCCGTCAAAATGACTGCAAAGGATGTTAAAACAATTACCCAAATGCTCATGGTTGCTTTGTTTTGTGTTTTGGTGCAATTGGCGATCATCCGTTAGGGGCCACCCACCCCTCCCCCATTAGGAAGACGAGGGTTAAGGAACAAAGTCAAGGAGGCTAGGAGGGATGGTACATTCTACATCGTCATCAAAATTATGACTTGAGTTTGAGTAATTGAAATGCGAAAAATATTTACGACTATTCCTTACCATCCATGTCTTCATCACCACCAGGTTTTTTCTGCCGTATCTTCTTGCAAAATAAACAGATTTCTGCATGTCGGGTTTTCTCATCTGTTTCCACCTCGCTACGAGAACTACTCATCCTCCTGTCCCTCCCTCCAGAATTAATGGAATCACCCGCAGCTTTCTCATCCTGCTCACTGAATTGGCTAACCCCAGAGAACTGGTTGAGTTCATTATCTTCCAAGGGGAGTAGAGCTGCTGATGGGAGACTAGTTAGTCTTATAGTTCCTTCAATAGCTAGAGTGTTATTAGGACCGTTAAGAGGGGATGACATACTGCCACTAGACTGGGGATCTGAGTAGCCACGAGATGCTTTACGTCCACCACGGTATTGACTCTCGTCAGTCTGTCAACAACAACAAAAGACAAATTTGATATAGTGAAACACATATATTGAGAAAATCGCATTTTAAATTCTTTCTGTTGAAACTTAGCTCCCGATCTATTTTGTTTGTGAAAAATGTTGTGAATGTTGTTAGATTATGTATGAAACATTATTTACATTTTTTAGTCAATTATTTAAATACACAATTAATGTTATCTATTTGGATATTTAAGTTATAAAGTGAAAACATTCATTTTTACATTTTCCTCAAAATAGTATATCTCATTTATACTTAAAGCTCAATATAGATCAGTAAGTGATGCACTACTCTACAGCGTGGTTAATTTAGATCGCTTATGTATAACGGTGTTATGCAATTTATTTCCTTTTGAAATGCACATAATTTTGGTGTGTAGCGCTGTATAAGAACACTAAATTTCAATAAAAAGCATATAGACCAGAATGATTAATTATATCTTGTAAATTAGGTTAATTTATAAGCTGTAACCAACTCATCAATATATTGATATCAGCAAATTTTCTCAAAAAAGTAAATTATATCATATGAGGGGTGCTCTGGCAAAATGAGAGGAAAGTCACACATTTCAAAATTGAGTTTATGACTTATTCTAATTCTCTGTAATCTCAGCTTTTGAATGATATATAATATGTCACACTTTCTTTCTCCATTCTTCATTTACAAATCGAAATCCAAAGCAGTCCACTGAATATATTGCAATAAAAATTACCTGCAAATCGATTTCAAAGGTTCTGATTACCATAGTGTATAATAATAACACGCAATCAATTAGTCGTGAATTATTGCACTTCCCGGCAACGTTGACCTTCAAAACTTTAAGTGTAGGTAAACGCTTATGCATGAATGCGTTTTTGTCAAAAAACGAAATTTTGACTTTTTCAACCTATTTTTACTTTAGATGCCATTTATTCAAAATGTAGATTTGCGACTTTCCTCTCATTTTGCCAGAGCAGCCCACATATAGTCTGGTATGCGATGCTACTAACGACTATAATGCGACCCGTCATATCGAAAGGTACTTTATGGTCATGGGCCATTGTAGCTGAGCATTGTCAAAAATCATGTCCAAGGTCGAATTTCTAATTTCAACAGAAATGTTTCTGTGGAAGTGTATATTTTATCATATTAATCAGGTTCCAACATCCAAAACATAAACTGAGATAAAAATCCTTTCTCCATTCAAGTTTTACAAGTGCAGAAACTTTAAACTCAAATTTCTCAGAACTATAGTTTTCTGAATCAGCCCGATGCATTTTACCAATTTGCATGTAACTTTGCCATTTTAAAGCTCAAACTATAATCTTTCAGATGAGACCACAAAATCAAATTTCATTTTGGGACCCTTAAGGTACCTTTCGATATGACGGGTCACAAATAAAGATGATAGGAATGGCTTATTTCTAAACAAAACCATAAAATCAGGGATTTAGTCCATCAAATATATTTCTATCATTGTAGAGACACCAGTGTAAGCAACTTGACAAATCACACCCTAAAATGCAGAATTTTATGGCTCCTGTATTGCAGAACTAACTTTAACAAGGCAATTCATTTCAATAAGATAAAACATTGTGACTATGAGCTTTCCATATATTAACTCTGCAGTGGAAAGTGCATTTTTGGGAATTCAAGCGGATTTGGATTCTTTAATTCTATATTGTCATGAGAGTGCAAGAAAGTCGCATCTGCAATGGCTGCCTTAAGTTATATTTAACACCCAGTCACTAGAATGTGAAAATTAATTTCCCTCAAAATATCCTTGCCATATGTCAGTGGCTCTTGAAATGGTTCTGTGACAGTGTCACCTGAAGAACCATTTCAAGAGCAACTGACCCAAGACTGGAGATTATACAGTGTGAAATCCCATTCAATGACAAATGGCAGCTATTGCAAATAAGACTTTCTTGCACTCACATGATGATATGACCATGGAATAAGTAGATGAGAAGGAACCACAATGATCTCAATCGGTCATACAATTATCCACTTTGCTATTCATGTGAAGAAAAGGAAGGTTTATCGATGAGCAATCAGTTTGAGTAGGTTGATCATATTCCATTTGCCGCTATTTACTGGAATATTATCTAACAATTTACAAATTTATGCACAAACAATTATACCAACACATGAAGTGTCATGAGGGCCTCTTTACTAACATGAGAAACTACTGTGAACCTTACAGCATGTTTATTTGATGTTCAGCAGATTCTCAAATATGAAATTTAATGACTGGAGGACAAATGATATCCTTGATCAATCAATGACATATTATGTAATGTTCCGGGAATCTCCGAGGAATGATTGCTGTCGTCTTCGTTTGGTACGAAGCTATTACCTATACATACATATTTCTAATAAGTGCTCAATGCTGCCCATTAATAAAATAGAGCATCAAAGTTGGACACATCTTGCGAAAACGTGGTTGGAAAAGCGTGGATGGTACCGATGGTTTCCAAACAGCGGGTACCATTTTCATGGCAAAGAAAGAACCGTGAATGGAACATCCGCTGCAAACATTCGAACCATAATAAAATCCATTAAATTGCTACTTCAGATTCTTGACGAGCAACTGAAATTAAAAGAGCGGCAGATGGATTGATGCACTGATCAGTCTTTGTTGTGATTCCTTCTCATCAATTTATTCCAAGATATGACCATTTGAAATAATGTAAAAAATAATCAAAAATCGCCTGAATTGTCTACTAATATACACCATCCCATCATACCTACTCAAATGCCCATGATATAGTAGCAAGACACAGCTAGCGTCTAGCTAGATGCTAACGGAGACGTTAGGGTTTGAATTATTTTAACTTGTTAGCATCTGGTTAGCGTCTTCAAAGCGTCTAAAATCAGACCACGCTAGCTGCGTCTTGCTAGTATAATAAACATGGGCTTAACAGACTAAAAAATTGAAATTATTCTAATTTGCTAGCATCTGCGTCTTCCAAGCACTTAGTCTCAGCCGCATACCAGCATGTCTTGAAGAGTATGGCCTTGCAATGCTGTGAAAGTTTGATATGTGCCATCTTCCAACATTTCTAAAACACAAGTACTTACATGGAAAATAAGGGTGGTATCAACAGGCAAACAGAGCCCAATATACTCCGCCCGACTCTGTGATGCGCCAGATTTGTACGATCTACTTGGGCCCGGTGAGTACGGTGGTACTAATGTTTGGTTCACCTCAATACAGCTCATGCTGTAACTTCTGCAACAGAAAATTAGATACAAAACCCATGGTGGAAAAGTTTGTTCAAATCGGAATCGACTGTGGTGTAATTTATGAATTAATCCAGACATTTCAACCTTTCGATTACTATTTGAGATATACCAAAGATGGGTTCAACAATGTCACGCAAGTTTCAATGCATTTAATTTACAAAAATACATGAAATTCAAAATGAAGTATTCGCCCAACTTTTCTAGACGATATGAGACGGACATTTCATCTTTCGTAATTAAAAAAAATCATCTTATTTTGTTGTCATGTGTGGCAATAGCTTGCCTGGAAGCATTACACCTTGCTTGGCACAGACTCTGTTTTCAAAAATTTTCAATGGTCCTCCGCACACGACTTGTCAATTTGAATTATGCCGGTAACAATAATTGTAAAATGTGCCATTGTGGTATCCAAATTTTATATCTTGCATTTAGATATTGTCCCTGATCCTTCAGAACTTGAGGCTTGTTCCTGTTAAAAATCTGGGTAAATTTTCACACAAAAATTGCCATTGCTTCCTGTCTGCTATTTCAAGGCTTGTTAAATAGCCTTGAGTTGGATACATAGCTGCCTATGACAAAATTTTAAAAACATTAAACACAGAGCTGAGGTTCTAGCGCAAATCCAATAATAATGTAAGAAACACAATTTCTCAAAATATTTTGACCCCTGTCAGGAAACTTGTTTACTCCTTTACAACTGATGTTGAGGTATTGACTGCCAACCTTTGATGACATTTATGATGTACGGCCAAGAAAAAAAATACTGTGTTGCCCTCAAGTGGTATTTCTGAAAAAATAAGTTGGTCGGTTGGAAAATAATATTTTGTTTAAATATTTTTCTTAAAAAGCACTAATATTATGAAATTTGTGTGCATTTTCCATTATATTTTGTCAAAAAAACACCCAATCTAATCAAAATTGGGTGCTTTCCCAACCCTATTTTATTTTTTTTAAATAATTTTTGAATAGGGTCGGTGAGTGCAACACAACTATCTTTTTGGACTAAATGACTCCCAAAGGTGGCTGTTAAATGGTCTGAACATAGTTTGTATCACCTCTCAACCTTGTGCATGTGCTAGCAAGATTTCACAAGAGGAAATCGTTTCAATCAGATGTATACAAATGCGCAGGCACGGGCCATGTCGCTCTGACAAACCCTAAGACGGAGTAAGATTTACAGACCTTGAAACGGACACAAACACTAGATGATTAAGGAATTCATTTGTATAAGGATGAGGGTCATACCAACATTTTTGATGTCAACTGAAAGCCCATATTTTTCTGATTGTAAATCCCAAATTTCACCTCCAAATAGTTTTTGAGATATAGCAAAAAGTGTAAAGTTAATTGGTATACCTATTTTCCATTTCTTCT
>JXSR01S012191.1:78069-90797 GCA_000969725.1 Ophiothrix spiculata | reverse complement strand
TCGTCTGAACATCCCGCTTTCATCGAATATGTGCTCTCGTTCTTCTAATACAGGAAAGTAGTCCTTGCGAGTGTGTCGTACACATTCCCAACCTAGTGTTGCCCTCAAGTGGTATTTCTGAAAAAATAAGTTGGTCGGTTGGAAAATAATATTTTGTTTAAATATTTTTCTTAAAAAGCACTAATATTATGAATTTTGGGTGCATTTTCCATTATATTTTCTCAAAAAAACACCTAATCTAATCAAAATTGGGTGCTTTCCCAACCCCATTTTTATTTTTTAAAATAATTTTTGAATAGGGTCGGTGAGTGCAACACAACAATCTTTTTGGCCTAATTGACTCCCAAAGGTGACTGTTAAATGGTCTGAACATAGTTTGTATCACCTCTCATCCTTGTGCATGTGCTAGCAAGATTTCACAAGAGGAAATTGTTTCAATCAGATGTACACAAATGCGCAGGCACGGGCCATGTCGCTCTGACAAACCCTAAGACGGAGTAAGATTTACAGACCTTGAAACGAACACAAACACTAGATGGTTAAGGAATTCATTTGTATAAGGATGAGGGTCATTCCAACATTTTTTGATGTAAACTGAAAGCCCATATTTTTCTAATTGTAAATCCCAAATTTCACCTCCAAATAGTTTTTGAGATATAGCAAAAAGTGTAAAGTTAATTGGTATACCTATTTTCCATTTCTTCTGTATTTTCATAACAGCCTGATCCCCAGGGAAGCATACTTTGTTTTGCCACTGAAGAGTAAACAAGACGCAAACTGAGGGTGAAACAACCCAAAAGGCATTTCAGAGGTCAAGGTCAATTAGTTCAAAATAGATCATACATATGTGACTTGCTCCCACGGAACCCGGACAAAGTCGGGAACAATTATTTTTCTGATTTGCCTATATTAAAAATGCTGAAATTACAAGCTTTAAAATGATATATCACTTATATACATTGCTCAACCTTTTGCCAATGAAAAGTCAATATTTCCCTTGAAAATCCCTTTGTTTTCTATTGATTTGTGTTATGTTCATTGGGCTGTAGCTCAATAAGTGCTCTGGCGACTTTGTCCGGGTTTTGTGGGAGCAGGTCACATATGTTAAAATATGAACCTACACCTTTCAGAACAAAGTGTGCGCATGAGGTCTTTGGAAGGGAAGTGCTGTGACAGGGAGGGAAAGAAACTTACAAACTTTGAACATACACTATTGTACTCAAAAACTATATCATTGTTGTGGAAATGTCCGAAGCATTTTTGGCTTATCCATCGGCAACCTTTGAAGTTGATGACATCATGAAAGTCATCAAAAGGTTGCCAGTCAGTAACTTTTAAAATACCAGTCACAAACAAGTTAACAAGATTCCTAATAGGAGTCAAAATATTTCAAGTAAGTGTTTCTTTAGTTTAATAGATTTGTACTACTGCTGTTTAACTACAAAAACAAACATCCCTGAATCTAAACATAATAGGGGAGCATTTAAAAACTCAACCGGCAGTTGACCACCCAGAAACTCACGGTTCTGGCTGGATGCTAGTTTGAAAATCCTGGGTGGTTAGCCGCCGGTTGATCTTTGAAACGGCCCTAAATGACAATACAAACTTACTCTTTCATCCTCCCTTTTCTTTCCGTTGTTGAGAGTTCATCTCCACTAATTGATGTTGACACTGGTCTTCTTAGAGGCTTCGCATCTAATGCGCTCTCTTCTGAATGTTGGCGCTGCATACGTAATGCCTTCAATGCGGCATACCCATGAGCATCACGCACCGTTGTAAAAACAGCACTAGTTTCCAACACACCAGCATATGGTGTGCTGTAATTTGCTGAGACAGTTTTGCGTAGACGCTGCATGTAACTAGGAGTCCTTTTCAAATTGTGGCGCTTTCTGAGCGTGTCAGAGGCATGTACCCCTTTAACAGTCTGACTACTGGTCACAGTGTTTATACTTGTAAATGATGATTCTGTCGGAGGGCTAGAAGGATTTGAGTACATGGAACTGACTCCACTAGTCTGTGATGTATCCGTGGCAAAGCTCTCGCTACGACTCTTGGTCCCCATACTACTACGCCCACTTTCATTACTATCGCAACGATTTTTCAAACTTTGACTGCGCTCTCGCAGATTTGTTTTAACTTTCTCATGGACGTTATCTGATAATGAAATACCACGTTCTGGAATAGTTTCTTCTCGTGGTGGTTTAGAACTTGCATCACTGTTGCTACGTATTTTGGTCAAACGTCCCTCTCGGGGTGGTCCCTCCATGGCCGGCATGGTTTGCACCCTTCGTAAAATGCTCCCTCTAGGCCCCTGCTTGTCCTCTCGTTTTGTTGGGTTTTTCTGGTACAAAGTCTCGCTGCTTTCAGCTTTGCTGGGTTCACTTTTAGGACTTGTTGGCACTGATGATGGTTCTTTCTGATATAATTGCGTAGCACTTGCAGACTTAGGAGGCAACATGCTTGGCGGTCTTTTCCCTTCAACATCTAAAAATAATCGTCGTTCAGGACTAGGACTACGAGTACGTGTTCCATTCATGAAAAACACACCTTTCGGAACATCTGGACCTGGACTAGCTACATCAATAATAAATTTGGGGCTTTCTAAATCTAAGCATGACATAACGCTTCTATCTCTGTCCATAAGGGGGCTACTTGGGCTTGGGGAACTTGGCGTCAGCAAATTGTCTGGATTTTCAGGCGAGGCGTCTCGTCTGAACATCCCGCTTTCATCGAATATGTGCTCTCGTTCTTCTAATACAGGAAAGTAGTCCTTGCGAGTGTGTCGTACACATTCCCAACCTAATGAACTCAAGATTTCTGCACCTTGTTTGGTCTTGGAGATAAGGCCAAGCACATAGAAGCATGTTCTGTTGGAAAATGAGATCAAGAAATTGATTCAGTTAAGATGCCATTGTATCAATGCACATGTCGATGTTTGACCAAATTTATAATCAAGTCACAAGAGTAGGAACAAAATTACCAAGACGCTGATATCAGCGCTCAGTTTGTATTTCATTAATTTCAAAAATATTGCAGATGACAAACTTTGTACTTGCTATGTAAATGAGAATGACAATTAACTAATTAATTTTGCACCCAAATCTGCAAAAAATATTGTGCTTGAAAAAGCCAAATCAATTCTTACCGAAATATAAATAAATTGAAACTCAACTATTACCTAAGGCAAAAAAAAAAAATTGTTTGATTGTCCATAAGATGGCCTTGATTGTGATGGGTCGGGCGGTCTGACTTTTTTTTTTGGCACTGGCACTATGGCATTCCACCACAGTCTCGCATACTTGCCAACATTGCAAAAACAAAAATACTGACAGTTTAGCGACGCGTAACGCGCAATACACGGCACGTAGCGCACGGCGCAGTTGTGGCCCCTAACTGGAGTAAAATAAGATAATAAGAAAAATCATATTAATACAAAATCTATACTTTTAACACATAAAATATCAACATAGAAAAATGTGCTTCCCTGGTGAGTTATAGGCCTTTTAAGTTCAGACTTTGTTATACTTTTACATACAAATAGACTTTTTAAAATCGCTCAACCGGACCTATCGTACTACCGAAATCTCCGAATTCATTATATATGATGCGTCATGTAATTCTAATAATTTGCAATTTTGAAAGATTTTAAACTTCAAGAGAGCTACCACACCCACCACACCCCATCCACACCCACATCTATGAAACAATAAATCAAATATTTATAATTGCTAAATTAATGTATTATATATTGTCTTCAAAATAAAATCAAATAATATTTTCAGTACTCTCTCTCTCTCTTTCTGTTGTTACACTTGGGAAAAAACGTTGTAATCATGTTCTGACATTCATTACAAAAATTTCTTTTACAGAAGCAGCACTATCACTTCAATAGTGAAATTAACATTGTCTGTATCAGTGACAATTTTCGGCCCTTTCGCGACTTGTAACAACCAGAAATGTCCGATATTAACGAAAATTAATGTTTTCTCTTGCAAAATTGAGTCATAATAGGTCTGATAAATACATCTTCAACACTTCAGACTCATCTCTACATTATTCTGATTTATTTACAACAAAAAATACAACAAGAATTTCTTTAAAAATCACAGAGAAGTTACCAATTATTCATCTTTATTTTTTTTTCTTCTGAGGAAAATCCCGTTTTTAGTGTTTTTGGGAGACAGAAAACGGGACAATCCCGGGAAAATCGGGACAGTTGGCAAGTATGGTCTCGCCATATGCTCCGTCCACCTGCACTCTTCCCAGCTTCTCCACATATTCTACAGAAACACTAAACAAGTCCTCCATTAAAAAAGTGTAGATTCATACGTAGTGTAAGAAACTAGAAATAATGATGAAATAAAACTTCTGCACTACAGATATTTTTACGAACCTCAGTACACTCAAGTTCCTGTGACGTCATAAATCATCTCTGACGTCACTCACTAACAACAAGAAAAACACAGCAGAACATCTGCTGACGACAGATGCAGTGCATCTGAAAGTACTACTGAGGTACGTAAAAAAATCTGTAATGCAGAAGTCTAATTTCATCATTATTTAAAGTCCTCCATTGTTTATTAACATCATATGTGTTGTATCGATCATCAAGAATTATTGTCTTTGGATCAATCTTAACTCACCATGTGTGCAATACTTTTCTGTGGGCGCCACCATTGACTGTCAACAGCCCGTCATACTAAAGACCGTAGTACAGTCAAAGAGGATTTTACAGTGTGGTTGGCGCAACAAATGTTGAATATTGCACACAAACAAAAATAAAAATAGATTCAAAACAACATCTATTCATCTTCTAAATATAAAAATAACTGCTACAATATATATTAAAAGGAATAAAGACAACTTATGTAAATAAAGATTAAAATGATAATACAAACTTTTTCACTGGCATTTATTTTATGGCGATGTTGTACATTAAGTATACTATATGCTATATCTGTCTTCCGGTGCCACATGATTGTACACGATTGAGCAAGAAAATATTATGTTTGAAGGATGACAGTCAATCGGTTTTGAGACGTTCATAGGTATTATTGGTTTTATTGTGACAAATTTGGGCACATTTTTGTGCCACTTGTTCATCCATTTTCAATTTCTTGTGCATAATTTTCCATTTTTCCATAAAATAAAGAAAAACCTTTTTCCAAAAAAGAAAGTAAAAGGGTCGGGCGTCAGAATACGGTCGGGCGGACGAGGACAATCAAACAATTTGTTTTTTGCCTTATCTTTATGCACACTTTGAAAATGCCTGAGTCTGCCAGAACAATAATAATTATATAATAGTTAAAGGCTCTGTCACACATCACCGTATAGAGGTAAACGAAAACTAACATAGTTAGTCCCACTATTGTTTTGTTTATACATTGTTTGTGTTCATTAGACGTATGTTCAATATGTTATCCATACGATTGTGTCCGTTATGTATTCGTTTAATTCGTTATCCATACGGTGGTTCTCCACTTTACACACATTTTACAGTGTGGTTGGCGCAATGACCCACTTGTGTATAAAGTGGAGAACCACCGTATGGATAACTAATAATACGTAATGTTAGTAATCTCGCCTTGCACGCATTCGGCCCGGGTTCGATTCCCGGTGAGGGTTGCCTTGCCGGAATGGAATCTCAGAATCTTTGCTAAGATGTTTATCTGACTTGGTGGGAGCATTGGGTCAGATATTCGATCTTCTCCGCCCCTTACATGAAGTATTTAGAGTTGGGTGAATATTTCATGAGAGATTGACGTCCCTCGGAGGGGACGTAAAGCCGTCGGTCCCATGTACAGAAGAGTCATACCTGTACATGTAATTGCAATCAGTATCGTAAAGAGTAGGGTATTCTACCCCTGATTGTTCCCAACCCCGTTCTGGTCATTGTAGGGCTACCCCTTGTAGAGTGTTTATCACTGTTGGGTATACCCATGAGGATCGCTCCTCTAAAGTGTAATAAAATTAAAAAAACAAACATTTAGTTGTGAAACTTTCATACGTTATTCGTATGTTTGTGCTCCATACAGTGGTATGGAGCCCATGAATTTCTCCACATTGTGAGAATTTCCATGATTTACTGAGAATTTCACACTACTGTATTGAGTGAATCACTTTTTTTTGCTCCCTTTGTACTTTTCTCACAAATTGTTTCTTGAAGAAAAATTAATTTAGAACCCCCAAATCTCTTTTTCTAGTCTGAGTATATGAGATCTTTTTGTTCTAGTAACCTCAGCTTGTTCACTTCATGGACCAAGTTGTTTCAAAATTTAGTTAAATATATACATACCCTCTAACAGAGAACACTTCACTCTCTTCTGCTAGTCTAAGTATTTCTGGAATGACCTGTTCTTGTTCTAGTAACCTCAGTCCCCATGTGGATGTTCCTATATGCCCCTGTATAAAACACATCAGAGAATATACAATATCATAGTATACAGATATTTAATGATTGTAAGGCCAAAGAAAAAAAGAACTCTGTCTCAGCTTCCTGAGTGCATTAGGTTAACTTTAACTGCATTTCTCTCTTTTTTGGGGGGGTTTTCAGGAGATTTTTTGCTTTTTTTAATTTTTTTTACATCGAGGGAAGAAAAAAAAAAAAAATTCAGGCGAAAAAAAAAAAATAGTGACCTAAAAACAAAATTAAAAAAAATTCCGCGTGCGCATAGCCTTTTTTGACTAAAAAAACCCTGCGTAGCACTTAGGGTTTTTGGCCTAAGGAAGCTGAGACAGAGTTCTTTTTTTTTTGGCCTAAGGGACCTTATGGAATCTATGGGCACTGAAGTGAACTGGAGCACTTGGGATGCTATTTTACCGAGACAAAAAAAAAAAGGTCAAGGGAAAATAGTCCTCTACACTCCAAGCTTAATAATAACAACCACAGGACCAATAGCTTCCACAATATCCCATATATGTTTTGATCAATGATTAAATGAGCCACCCGAGCGTGATAAAAATACGCCGACGCTTCGGATGCAGAGTTGTTGATTCGCGAAGAACAAGTCTGTGGCATGTTTGAATACCTTTCAACAACGAATATCTTCCTGAAAACGTATGACTTAAATTCTATATTTTTTCAATTTAACAGATAAGCCTACTCATCTTCATAAAAATATTTAGCATATCTGAAGCAAAGTGCTAATTTGTGAATGTTTGGTGCTACGACGTTATCAATTTTTCCCAAGCACCGGGCTTTTGCAAGTACTATAAGTAGGGATATCAACGAGAAAATTAAAGTTCCTATTCAATTTGTTTTCATTACACATTCGAATTGCAATCTGTTTCCAAAGTAAAATGACACCAAGATCACATTTTTAGGTCAAGCAGTTCCGGAGATATTAAAGATTTTGTCCGAAAAAATTGGCGCTATTTGAGTTACAAATAGGGATAAATTAGAAAAAATGTCAATATAAGGAATTTACAGGCGTGTAAAAATGACAAACAAACTAAGAAACTGATATGTTTTGAATATTTTTCTTCTACAAGTGCCTGACAGTAGCTAAGCGTCCAAAAAAATCCCATGTCTCACTTCGTATTGAAAATATCCGCCAAAATTTGAGGTCATTTGTTCAATTTCAACAAATGGACCCATTTGACAAGCTGTTACAGATATACAACGGGAGTAAGGTGAATAAACAAACTTGGCACAGCAACTGACATTAAACCAGTAAGGTACGGTAAAAAATGGCAACTACAGTAACTATACTTACTCCCGTAACCTTTGAAAGTACTTATTTCTACAATTTTGGAATGATTGTTACTGGATTAATGACATGAAAGAGCGGTGCATGTGAGTAACAGTCTGATATTGAACCAAATTCACAATTATTTTGTCTTATACCATCCAAAAAGACGAAAGAAAACTTAGGCGTGTTTTGCAATGTCCACCCAGTGTTGTGCCGGGAGTTGCCGGGTATACAGCTCCAAGGATTATTCCCATTGCTGGCGGGGATTTATAAAACACGTCGGAGAGTGTGGGGTTTGGAGGACATTTCGCGATTTTGCGAGGTGATTCATTCGTTGTTGAAAGTCAAAAAATATACCATTTTGATCACGAATATCTACCGGTTGTAATGATGTAAGACACTTTTTCGGAGACGTCCTGTGTCATCCAAAGATTGCAAAAGTATTGGGAGGCGACTGCTGTGATGTACAAGAGGTGATTTCCAAAAAGTGTCCTTCATAAATTGAACAATGGTTCTATCTCCTTTAAAATAGTTGTTTACTTTTTGCCTAAAAGTGAGTGAATCACATCACGAAATGCATTTTTGTACAACGCGCTATACCGCAGAACTGGGTTTAATTTGAGTTTGCATGGCGACCTCTGGTCCACTTTCACACGGAGCTGCTCATTTATGAAAACATACGAACATTCAATCAACTGTAATATACTTGTTTTATGATTGAAAACTAAAAAGAACCCCTAAATATTAAAAAAAACTCCATATTTTTCAATAGGTACATTTTTAATTATTTTAAACATTATTGAACCCGTCATTGAGGAGTATAAAGTTAAAGTACTTGAACATAAATTTCAACCTAGCACAGATTTTTCTACACTAATTGACATCCCTACTATAAGTGCCTGACGCGCAATGATCAGTGCACTGACTTTTGTGTACTGCGTAAACATATCTCCATAAACGCTGTGCCATGTGTGACGCGCTAATTTGAAAATCAACTGTGGATTCAACACGAATCAACAACAGTACGCTCCTGTATAAAGAGATAAAGTGAGTTGTTGAACTCCTAAATATCTTATACTATTACCCTATCCAAAGCAGCTTCATTTGAGGAGATAGAGGGCCGGGGGAGGAGTCTTGATGGGAGGGGGCGAAAGTGAATATTCTTAATAGCTTACCAATGCCCATAGAGCAGCTTTCAGATTTAAGATACTATCATGTGTATCTATATCAGCATATCTTACATGGTCACACAGGCCTGGTAGATGATTCTGAAAAAAGGCAAAAAAAATTCTATATCAAAATATATATTTCAAACCATCAGTTGCTAAAAAAAGGCTCTTGCTTTAAAGCAGTGTACTTATTTGAGTAACCCCTATTCCAAATCATGTACAACATCACACACAAAGCATGCTCACAATATGGAAAACTAATTTTAAAAAATCAAGATGGTCAGTAGGAAAACACTAACCCTTGCACTATAACAAACCCCAAAACACCTCAGAGAGAAATCACAAAAAAGTCAAAATACGTTATAGATAGGAATGAGCATGGAATTGCTGCGTAGGCAGCACCTGCTCTTTGGCCTGGCAGTGCTTGGCATGGGATCAGGATGCCCCAGGTTCCAGGTTCGAATCCCACTTCGGACATGGTGAAAAGATAGATTTATTATACAGGCCTTTTCTAGGAGACGGTTTTTAAACAAAAATTAAGTTGGGATTATATAATTCCTGATATTAAGGGCACAGTTAACCCCTCATTTTCTGAAATATTGTATGCTTTGTAACTCAGCAACCGATAAGTAAATCCATATAAAAGTATAAATTTCTAGATGTGTATTTTCATGTAGAAGATGATGGTTAGGTCAGTTTTGGACCAAAATGTATGATTTTGGACCAAGGTCCAAAAAACCCATGTTCTTGGACCATTAATTTGTAAACAACCTAACTAAATTTTGAAAAAACAAAAGTTGAACCTCGAATGCTTTTTATAATCTAGAAACACATGTCTAGGAACGCATTTCTCAAATTTTTAATTTTTGACTTACTTTTTGAAATATTGCCAAAAATAGGTTCAAAATTGGCCCAAAATGATTTTTTGGTCATTTTTGGCCTATTTTTGGCAATATTTCAAAGAGTAAGGTAAAAATCAAAAATTTGAGAAATGCGTTCCTAGACATGTGTTTCTAGATTATAAAAAGCATTCGAGGTCCAACTTTTATTTTTTCAAAATTTAGTTAGGTTGTTTGTAAATATAGTGGTCCAAGAACAAGGGTTTTTTGGACCTTGGTCCAAAATCATACATTTTGGTCCAAAACTGACCTAACCATCATCTTCTACATCAAAATCCACATCTAGAAATGTATACTTTTATATGGAGAGACTTATTGGTTGCTGAGTTACAAGGCATACAATATTTCAGAAAATGAGGGGTTAACTGTGCCCTTAAGGGGCCTGTTAAGGCTTATATTTTGACTTTATTTTTTGGCTTATAAGTCTAAAAATATTAAGTTACAGTAAAGAAAAGTATACATTTCTAGAAAGGAAATTTGACAAGGAATCTGCTTATTCTATTGGTTTGGTTCAAAAATTACCATATTTGGAAAAAATAGCAAAAAACAATGATTTTGCCTAAACATGAAACGGGAAAAGTAACTAAAAAAATTGTTACTGCCATTTTATCACATATCATTTTTTGGAAACTGCACAAAATTATCTAGGATCGCATTTTTTATTTTTTCAAATAAAGCTGAATTTTTCGAAATATAATTAAAACCATGTTACATGTGCCGTTTCCGACATTTATCTGCATCAATTTTGATAGAAACAAATGAATATCTTTGATTTTAGGACCTTAAATTGAAAAATGAGAAACGCGATCCTAGATTTTGATATACTGTACATAATGGTTGAAAAAGCTTTCCTTGTACTTCTTAGTTTTTTTAGTTACGTTTCCCGTAAAAATGATGTTTTTTCATCAAAACTGAAAAGGAGCAAAATCCCATGTTTAATGAAAAAAATCGCACATTTTGACCTAAAATCCATGAATTTTGAGGTCTAAACCTTGGGCATCGGACATTAAAACTTATTATGTAATTGATATTATTGGTAAGTATTGTGCTCAACTTTCAGATTCAATTTTAAGCTCCTTATTTTGTAAATATTGAAAGAAATCTAAAATACCAATGTTCAATTATTTGGTCTTTGTTTACAACATTGACAAGTTTATTGCGGGATTTTAACAAATGTGCTCATGCAAGAACATAACGCAACGCGTTCACCCGTGCACGCAGTACTTGTTGCCGCGCAAACAGGCAAGCACATCAAAACACGCAACCTAAACGCAAAATATAGGACGCGTGTCTATGCCCGTATTTTCCCGCCAACAGCCATGTGTTTGTTTTTACTGTAAAATGTAAAAATAATCTTCTAATTTTACCTATAAATAAGTTTCAAAGTTTCGTTTTGCAGTGTTTTATTGTCTGTAATAAAAGGTAACATGCTGAGTATCAGAAAATGCAGAAAAACTATATTCTGCTTTAGAACAAGCGGCCGGGATTAACAGGCCCCTTAACAAAGTTCTACAGGATTTCATCTTTAGAGCCTCCTGTAGTAAAATAGGAATAATTTATTTGGTGACTTAGGTTTGGTCTCCACTTTCAGCGCAACCTGAGATGCAAAACTGTTGAATAGAAACAAACAAACAAACAATCTTACCTGTTTCTCCAGTAAATCACACCCTGGTTTATGTTGCACTAACTGTCCATATAAATGTACTGGCACATATACGTCTCGCCTCTTCTTTCGTTCATCTCGCGATCGGCGAACAAAACCGCCCTCCTGTGCCGGTCTCTTATAGCACGTGAAAGATTCGTTGATTTCCATTTCAACGAGGCCGACGTATTTGCGGTTGAAGCTGGAGTACCATTTTTCTAGTTCGTGGTTGACAAAGTTGGCATCGGAGAGGTATTTGAAGCCCTTAGGTGTGGAAAGGAATCTATAAGCAAAATAATAGTCAACGTGTGAATGCGAGAAAAGTCGTGTCTACAATGGCTACCATTTGAAAGGTGCTCTTGCAAAATGAGAGGAAAGTCGATCTTGATGATTTTGATAAAACAACAATTGTAGTGAAACACATGTAAAATATTTGATTTCGTTTTTTGATGGAAATCGCATCTACAGATATTCTTCTAACTATATAAAAAAAATTGGGCGCTATATAATACCTGGTAATGTTAATTTTAACAGTTTTTATCGAAACATTCTATACATTCTGTACAACTGGCATTAAGATGGGTCTGGTTCAGTAATGCCATCATTTTCAACTTTATGAAAATGATAGCAGATTCTGAAGATGTTTATAGCGTAATTTTAAATTCACATAAATTCACATATATATTTATTGCATAATCAGAAACAATGAATGTCATTAATTTTCTCTGTTAACCTATCAGGCATTTCTCAAAGTAGGCAAAATAATTAATTTCCATGCTCAATTGTGCATAGTGCTTATACTTTTAAAGTCGAATTTTGACAATTCTTTACTCTCTGAATCGCCTTACATGGTCACATAAATTGATCTATTTATGGAAAAGAAAACAGTAAAGTAGGACAAAATATATGTCATTGTGAAGCTGAGAATATGAAGAATTCAAATATGTAATATGGCGCCCAATTCAAATATGTAACTAACTAAAATTTGTATTTGTGAAATACTGAACTTTTTTGCTTTTTGGAATTTAGAAGCAAATGTCTAGGAAGGGTTTTCTCATATTTTTGATTTTTATCTTATTTTTTGAAAAATTGCCGAAAATAGGCCATAAATTGCCATTTTGGTGGCAGTGGTTGGAATTTTTGCATTTTTTGACCTATTTTTGGCATTTTTTAAAACTACCTTGTATGAAGCAGTGCCCCCTTATCACCAATGTGCAGCAGTGACGGTCTGATTTGCACCAGACTGTGAAGTTGCGCATCGTCTTCGCTAATTCCTACCTTGTTAGAAGCAGCGCCCCCTTATCACCCATATGCAGTAACGACGGTC
>JXSR01S012188.1:30423-41218 GCA_000969725.1 Ophiothrix spiculata | reverse complement strand
ACCTGTAGCTCAAATGAAGCTTGCTATATTTACAACCAGTTTGAAATGGAGGTCACATATATTCTAAATATTGCTGGTAAAGCAAATACATGAAACCCTTGCTTTTATATTTATTACTTTGTCAGGACAGAATTTCTATGAAATTAAGATGGTAAAAAAACTGGCAAGTCTGTCCGTACTTTGTTGACATATCGGTCCGTACTTTGTTGACATATATAACATATTGGTTTATATAATTTTCATCTAATATAGTGTGAATGCAACTAATTGTGTATTTTTCCTCCTTTGCAGGTCAGTTTGCTGAGATTGATGATGATGAGCACTTCACTTTGATTCAGACCACGACCGAATACCACTCTCAAATGTTTTAGTACGTACTGCCAGACTTGATAAACATGTTGATAAAGATGACATTCCTCTCTCTACGGTTTTAGTGTGTTGAGCAGATTCAGATGAATTGGATGTAGATCAAGACATGGTTTCAGATCGAGCGATGTCTCCTGAATTATCATTAAACAGAAACAGGGATATTTATTCAACAACTGTGAATGCTATAAATGGCTAAGGATTAGCACCTAGGCCTATCACGCAGGAATCACAAATTCTCCACTTCCTTCAAGGCATTAAAAATGATATGTCAGAGATAAATAACAGATTTGATATAATAGACTGAAGACAATATGTATTGATGAATCGAATGAGCAGAGACATAATCAAAATTTGATAAAAAATGTGTGGCACAAGCCATTCGACATGTCGTCCCAGTAAACACAGTGAACAATACTGAATCTGTGTCAAAACGCAAATGCAGCAGATTCTGAACCAGTTGTCCTTGAACAGTCAGGCATCAAGAAAATCAAGATCCTATAGTTGTACATACATTACCATGTCCATCTGCTGAGCCATCAATGACAAGTCAAGCTAAACAAAATACTTCTCAACCAGGTATTTTCCCTCCTAAAGACGCAAGATGTCCCTGAACAAATTGTTGTCCCTCAAGAAAACTCTGCAGCCAAAACAACTGAAAAGGAACTTGCGGTGAAGAAAGCAAGCAGCAGAAGAACAATATGAAATTGAGCAAATAATAAACAAAACAACTGAAGGCAAAAAGGATAGGTTATTACATTTAAACAGAAACAAAGGTTTTTAACACTGACCTGACAGTTTCGTCCGTCATGGGCGACAAACTTCTTTGGAGTGATCCATCCTCCTACTTCGACTTCCGGTATGACGCACGTTGATGTCAGGAGGGGATCATATAAGTGAATTAGATAATTTGTGCCCCTCATCACTATATGTGATGACTCACCCCAAAAGGGAGGACTTTGCAGATGATATCAGTTTTGATTTTATCATTGCATATATCACAGCATTTTCTAAGCTTTAATACGATACCTTACTTGTGGAAATTGATCAAGCCGATTAGATTTTACAACAGAAAACCTGCTTGAAATTCTTATTATTTTCTCTACTTTTTGCTGCTTATTTTCATCAGTTTCTCGAAAAGTGCTCTGTCTCAAAGTTCCCTTTTTCGGGGGTGAGTCATCACATATTGTAAAGAAACTATTTAATTTCATTTATTGGAACAGGCTCCTCTTGAACAGTACGCATTTTCAAATACTTCCAAAATACGGAGACAAAGTTGATACACAGAGGATTTTTATTCATATTCTGTTCTATGAGAGGAAGAGGAAATCAATATGATTATCCAGGGATAATTGCAAGTCTTAGAGAATAGGAGTTTTTGGTTTGTAGGTGTGTATACAATGTAGATGAAAATATTTTATCACCTTGATTTGATTTCAAATGTAGTTCTTGTCTTACAGAATCTTGTGTTGCCACTTTGAAAGGCGGCGACACTTTGTTTTGTGTGTGTTCTCATTTGTTTCATCTGTGTCCGGTTTTGATAATTGAAATTCAAGTGCAAATTTTAGGTCTCAGACAAGAAGTGGAAAACTGTTTTTATGTGGCACATATAACTGATCTTTGATCATACCAGAATTTTCATATCCTTAATTTTCCTTTTGCACCAACACTGGGTTGAGAGTAATTCTGAAAAAGATAGCAAATAAACATTAGTTTAGGTTGGCCAATGTTGCAATTGCTCCTGTTCTGAAAACCCTATGTTCAAGAATTAGGTCGATTGTGAGACAATACCAAAATAACAAAGGAGGTTGGTAGCTACAGAAACTTTGGGATAGATTTAAAACAACAATGTATAGTTTGAAAGTGCCATACATGACTGTTTGAAGAAAATTTAACAAATGTATCTAAAGAAGTAAAGAAATTAAAAAACGATAATGATGAATTATCTCGTCAAAATGTGCAGTGTGCAAATCTCAATAAGGTTGAAAAGGGTCATAGAGGAAGATCGAAAAACAAAGAAACCGTATCCATAACCAAGCAATATTTTCCACTTATTGACCACATCAATTGCAAAGATGATTGGTTAATTTATCTAATCAAAACAAGTCAAATTGTGAATAAGTCATCACCATCAAATATTTTTTTAAAATTTGTAATTGGCCAATTTAGGCTACAAATATTAATCATCTTACATTGTATATATTATATTTCATGGTCATGTCAAATTTGGGAATGCTTGCAGGTATGCAGGGGCATTCCACATAGCAAGGGGTATGCAGAAAAGACAAGCAACTTTACTTGAGAGTATGCAGGGACATTCCACATAGCAAGGGGTATGCAGAAAAGACATGCAACTTTGCTTGAGAGTATGCAGGGACATTTCATTTTTTAAGGTAATAAACCTCTTGATACCTGATAAATATGTCAAATATATAAAAGGTGTTTAAACGTGCATACATACGGAGTTGTAATTTGGAGTTGTAATTTGGGGTAAAACATGTAAGAGTTATCTGGACAAAATAGTAAAACTTCAAAAATGGGCAATGAGATCAATTACCAACTCCCACTTTAGAAGTCATACTGCCCCATTATTCCTCAAATCTAATCTACTTAACATTAATGATATGTATACTCTGGAACTAGGAGTTTTTACATACAGATTTAGCATCAATGACTTACCGGTTTCATTTAAAGACTACTTTAAAAGAAGGTCTGATATCCATAAATACAAAACAAGACATACCAACGATTTGTAATTAACTAACAACAAGAAAGCATTTTCTTACCAATGCATTAGATCGAACGGTCCCGTTTTATGGAACTCTTTGCCCCAAAATATAAAAGAATCCAAATCGATTAAACATTTCAGAAATCAATTTAAAGGCTACTTATTGCAAGCTTACGAGTAACTTTATTTTGAATTAGACCATCCCACGTCCTTTGAGCTCATCGTTGTATGTCTTTTTGGTATTTTTTATTTCCTTACTGTTCGATTTATGTTGTGTTATATAGGGGTCGGCTATTTAACGGGCCTTATTGGCCTTCCAGCCGTCTCCTCCATAAGATTTTATTTGTCTGTCATTTATATGTACTGTTTTATATGGAATAAAAAAAAAAGAAAAAAAAAGGGGGTATGCAGAAAAGACAAGCAACTTTGCTTGAGAGTATGTAGGGACATTCCACATAGCAAGGGGTATGCACAAAAGACATGCAACTTTGCTTGAGAGTATGCAGGAGCATTCCACATAGCAAGGGGTATGCAGAAAAGACAAGCAACTTTGCTTGAGAGTATGCAGGGGCATTCCACATATCAGGGGTATGCAGAAAAGACCAAGCAACTGGCCAAAGAGATGAAGTATCAAGAGTTCCTAAAGGTGGAATGATCTTTTCAACTGGTGAGTGGAGGTCAGCAAAGCAAATAATGAGCTTTTTCAGTAGGATGTCCGCTTAGCAAAAGAAACAAACAACGTTAACAGAAACTGCTGAGAGCTCAGATGATGAAGAGGACATCAGTATTTGGGGTGCCAAAAGAAAACGCCAAGAGCGTCGCAATGATGTCTTCAAACAACTGGACATATTGCATCCCATCAAGTACAATGACCTTGATTTATGTAGGCTTTTTGATAATATTTTGACAAGAGATTGCATGTGACATTAAGTGATGAGAAACCAAAGAAGAATCAGAGTGGCATCACTTGCACAAATTCAATTAAGTGAGGTCTCTTGTGTATAATTTGAAGATAATTAACACACCTAAGTTAAGAATCTAATACAAATTATGTACTCCCGTCCCAATCCCCGTTGATAAAGTTGAAACTTTTTTTTATCCCTGCACATATATTGCACATATCTTACTATCAAAAGTCGTCACACTGATCATCGTGCGTCGGGCACTTATAGTACGTGTAAAAGCCCGGTGCTTTGGGAAAAATGATAAAGTCAAAGCAGCGCACATTCACAAATTAACACTTTGCTTCAGATATGCTAAATGTTTTTATGAAGATAAGTAGGCCTATCTGTTAAATTGAAAACATTTAGAATTTAATTCATATGTTTTCAGGAAGATTTTGAAAGGTATTCAAACACGCCACAGAGTTGTTCATCCCGAATCAACAACTCTGCATCCGATGCGTCTGCGTATTTTTCTCACACTCGGGTGGCTCAAGCCATCCTCACGCAATAAAAATACGCAGATGCATGGATGCATCGTTGTTGATTCGCGATGAACAACTCTGTGGCGTGTTTGAATACCTAATTGAATAATGAGAAGGCCGTCAAAGTGAAAAAAATTCAAATTTGAAAAAATAAGCATGCTATGAGGCTGAAACTTGCAGGGCATGTTAGAATTGTCATTTCCCTTAGTTATATGCAAAAAAATCCAGATGAAATCCCATTATTTAGATTTTTTTAAAATTTTGGTGTCCATTTTTTGCCAAAATTCTGATTTTTCTGATTTTTGACCGTTATGACGTTATAATTACGTAACGCCTTGGCCGATTTTTGTAATCTTGGTATCGTTGGATAGCAAATTTGATATTGATAGCAAAACCAAGTTCATGCAGAAAGCTTCCTTATATATGCCTTGTGAGATTTGGCTGAATAAACTGTTTGTGCGGAAATACTTTAAACCGCTAGTGTATGTGACAAATTGATAGATAAATTGATCAGAGATCTGGAAATTGCTGATCATATGACCACCAAGAAAGTATTTGATAGGTCAAAGGCATCTCACATGGTGTCTTATGAAGAAATGTTGGTTGAATGTGGTATACATGGAGTAAACTTCTTTGCTGAGGAAGGTGGTAGGGCAAAGCCCAGGGCTTGACTGGTCCTGAAAAAACTAGGGTTATTTGCAAATTTAGATAAGGTTGAACGTTTGTTGCGAACTTGCAACCATAAATTTGAATGTGAGCTCTCTAAAATTATGTCGATATGAAGAGAGTTCATTTCACTCCATGATTTGATGCGTAGCTCTAGATCCAACCTGTCTAGATCTTCTCTTGGAGGTTTACAAGATAACCAAGGAGTCCAAACCCAGCAACTCTGTAAGCAATGGCTGATCATGTACAGTTTTTCCATTCAGGAAAGAAACTGTAGCCATGCCAAATAATCACATGCAAGTTGAAGCCTTCGCACAAAGATTGAAGATATTGTTGAAAGATGACAATCTTCATCGACAGTACAGTCAATTCATGGATGATATGGAGGCCAAAGGGTATGCCAAAAGAGTTCCACCACAAGAATTGACACATAATGATGGAAAGCTCTTGAATGTGCTGCATCATTGAGTGTTTAATCCCTCTCACTTCCTTAGCTCTTTCATCTGGAGGTATGGCTTCCAGGAGCTTTCTACTGCTGCTGACCCACTTATGGTGCATTCATAGTCCAACGATTTTACAACGATTTCATCGCAAGACGTCTGTCGATACGCAGTCTTCAAACGCGCTGCACACACTGCGCTATAACTCTTGAAGACTGCGTATCGGTAGACGTCGTGCGATGAAATCGTTGGGAAATCGTTGGACTATGAACGTACCATTAGTCTAAACCCTTTATTCTAGTTCTTCCTTGATGCTAAGGGAGCTTAATATAGCTTCTTCTTCTGATTGAAATGACTTCAGCATGTCATCTACATAGAAGTCATTTTTGATGGCTACTTCAGCATGTCATCTACATAGAAGTCATTTTTGATGGCTACTGCGACATTTGGTCTTTGAAGTTCACACTCTTCTGCTATCTTTCTGAGAGCATAATTGGCACAGTTTGGAGAAGATACCACTCCAAACATGTGAAGCATTCTATATTCTGCCAAGTGACTTGTGAGGTCACCGTCTGACCACCATAAATAAGGCATCATGTCACAGCCTTCTTTTCTAACACGCACCTGATAAAACATGCTCTCAATATCAACCATCACTGTAACCTGTTCTCTCCTCCAACGCAACAGCACACCACACGTCTATTTATGAGATTAGGCCCCTGCAGTAGTTGGGCATTTAATGACTCCTTTGAAAGTTGCAGGACAGTTATATACAACTCTGATCTTTTCTGGCTTGTGGGTGTAAATTGAAGCACTCCCCGCTGAAAGAGCCCTCATTGTAGTCTTGGACGTTAAAAACAACCAACTAGGATTCTCGATGACTACTAAACCTGCCCATAATGTTCCTACAGGAAGTAAAAATATTGGCTACAGTGTGAAGCATCTATGATACACTTGGAATAGTGGCACCATATGTCTGGAAAGCAAAGCAGAGTTTGCAAACATTATGAATATCTTAGAGTAAGAAGGAAGAATTAAAACAAGCAACGGTATCGGATGCCACCCTTCAGACACTCACTGCTACTATCAAGAGATGGCCAGAATATGAACGGAAAGTACCCCCTATTTTTTATTACGAGATGAAATAACAATTCGTCGGCCACTTCACATACTGACGTACCTGATTGTTTGAGGTTTTTGTGAAATTTGGCACATAGGGATATTTGAATGTCCTCTATATGTGACCTAAATTTCAGAACATAAAATTAATTAATTAGATATTAGATTATCTAATTTTGACGCATGTGTCATTTCGATGATTTCACGATATCACATACAGACGTATTTGATAAAAATCTATAATGCGCACGCCCAGATTGTCGTATCTGTATTTTTTGAGTATTTGGCATTTCACAGAGTGACGTATCTGCGTGCCGTATTCTCCGAAGTGTTTCACATACAGACGTATCTGCAGGACGTATTCCCCAATTTCGCAATGAAATTAGGATCGCCTCGATTTCACATACTGACGTATTTGCGGCGTATTCGCAAAAACCTATAATTTCGCGACAATTGTCCATTTCACATACTGACGTATTCGATTTTCATACAAATAACACTATTTTGAGATAAAATATCAACTAAAAAACTGTTAAATCTTAAATAATTGAATACTTCCTACAATTTTTAATATATTTGATTACGTGTATGGTTTTTTATTCCTTGTACAAGACTTTTGTTTTTGGCGATTTTTTCAAATCCGTTTGTCTCCAAATGCGTATTTCTCCAAATGCGTATTTTGCAGATACGTCAGTATGTGATGTTGCCAACGAATTGAGCATCATCATGAAAGGTGCAAAAGCCTTTATTCCTGAGTCGTTGTACAAATCATATGATAAGATTATGCACATAGGACACATTGAAGTCAAAGCAACAAAGCGCAGGGCTAGCAAAATTGTATACTGGCCTTCAATGAACTCTGACATTACAGATAGATAGAAGAGTTAGCCTGTGACATCAAGCAAGCTTTAGATTCATATGCATCAGCAACAGAGACTAAAGTTTCACAAAAGTTTGAGAAGCATATTGAATCTATATGTCATCAACTAACTAGCAGAAATTTCTTTGGACACATCACAGAATGGCAGACACATAAAAAAAACATCCAGAAGTTTCTAACCAATTACATGAATCAATCAAGTACAAATGTTACTGATGTTTAAAGCAGTCTGGAAGCTTCATTTGGCTACAATTGAAGACATATTTCCTTACTTCCATGCCCAAGACCAGTACAATTACAAACGCTGGGGTCCACTCTATGTGGCTGATATGCTGAAGTTGCAAACAACAGATCCAGAATTATTGAAGTTTTTTGACGATGGTAACTTTGGGATTACTAAGAATTTAATGGAGTACTTTTCACTGGAATAGATCCTGATTATGCTATTGAGCAAGAGCATTAAACATAAAAGCCAAAGAAGGCTTTGTTGGGATCACGGTCAATGAAGCAGCACCAGAGAATTTCTCCATCATTGCACCATCATTGGCTAGAATAGTCCAACAATTTATAGATTATGCATGCATCGAAGGAAGACAGGCATCATCACTTCATCACGAAGCAGTAGGTAGTAAAAGATGGCCAATCACTCTGCAAAAAATGTGTATGTCATCAGTAAGCAGGAGAATCCATCTCTGCAAACAGACATGTTTAATCTGGTGACATTACTGTGGGTCCTACTGATGTGAGCAGAAATATAGAAAACTAGGATGAACTAGGAAGGGAAGCACTGGAGAAGTTTGTGTCTAGTAGGATAAGACAATATGCTTTTAGGATTCACAAAAGAAGAACAACATCTCATATTTCAAAGATATTGGACCAGTTTCTCAGACCAAAGTGAAAGGTCAACATGTCGCTGTAAAGCAATAGAGGCAACTGTTATAATGACTCTTAGTTGTATATAGCTAGAAGCAGACCAGAGTTTGAAGTCAAATTCAACAAAACTCCACCATAAAACTTCAGTCCAGATGGTTCCATAGTCACACTCTCTAGCAAGTCAGAAACAGTCCAGTTGATCACAGATCTTCCATTTCCAAATGATATCCAGGAACCAACTACAGACATCACAGAGTTAACTTCACAGACCCTTATAATAGATGCTATGAGTGTTGTCAACAATGTAACAAAGCCATCTGATGGAAAATTCATAGCCTTACACTTTGCCTCCATTTTTGTTGAGAAGATCGCAGACTTGAGCGGCCCATATGAAGAAGTATGTGTGGTATTTTATCAATACCTTCCAGGCTTCCTCAAGGAAACAACAAGAGAAAAGAGAACAAAAACATCAACCTCTATCCACTATCATGTCGATGACTATACAGAGATAAATCAAACTATCAGAAAACCTTTCCAAAAAGATCATGTCATTACAAAGATTCAGTCAAGAAGGTTCTTGCAATTCACCAGAACACAATGATTGGAAGGGCATTACACGTTGGAAGAAGGTGATCAAATTGTTATACTGAATGCTTTCGATGTTGACGATAAAAACGCAGATACAAAGTTAGATGTTTATTCTGTTGATGCGGATGTGTTTACCTTGCTAGTAGGAAGCTACCCCTTGGTCCTATACATATAGTCGAAGAGGAGAATCTCCAACAAGCCCTATTCTTAAGAAGATCAAGGCTGAATATCCGGACATCTCCACCGTACACTTTGTTTCACTCAATATTGGAATAAAACCAACTTTGGGATGGCATCAACCGTACCAAGATCTCTTGTTTTGATAAGACAAGTTGGAATTTCTTGAGGCGGGTCACGGTAAGGGAGCGCTGGATTGTATCGCGGGCGTAATAAAAAGGACCACAATACATTTTTTTTTTATTATCCATCCGCCTTGTTGTATTTTGACACATTTTTGTCGTGAAGAAATAACATTTGAAAATATATCTAGTGTTTGCCATTAAAGGACTTTACTTCTTCTGTCAACTGTTTATAAAGTCATTTGTTATCACCTGAAACTATTTTGTGTTATCTTTAGTAACTTTTAGACACGTTTTTTGTCTTGGATTTTGAACTGTGTGTCTTCGTGCTTCACTGTGTATTATATTACGCTACATAGCAATTCCTTCAAACACTTTAGCTGTCACACAACCATACCATCATTGTATGACCACTCAGAAAACTCAGCAATCAGCTCTTAGCATCAGACCGGTGTCTGTGAGCCGTAGAGATGCCGTTAGCATGCCGCAAGAACTTAATTCCAAGTTAAAATCTTGCGGCTTGTATACGATTCTTCAGTTATGGTCCCATAACCACCAGCATCCGACCGGGCATCGCAAGCGTTGGGGCTTCTTGCGGCTTTTGTGATTAGGGCGTCACTGATGTGGGATAAGGTTACAAGAAGTACCAGGTTCAAATCAGGGACAAAGAGAAATAAATTGATTAGGCTTGCTGACAAGTCGGATGCAGGTACGTTTTTATCCTTACTTTTTGAGGTTTGGTATATGTAAAGTTAATGTATTTTTAGCAGTCTTGTCATTATTTGCTTTATTTACAGAAGAACCTCAGTCAAGCCAGGATGCAGACATATCTACCACCATAGCCAAAATACAACAACAAAAAGATCAGAAGGCTCATTTGCATCATTTAACCGACCATCCCAAATACAACAACAAAAAGATCAGAAGGCTCATCTGCATCATTTAACCAACCAGCCCAAATACAAAAAAAAAAAAATAACACAGATCTGAAGGCTCATCTGCATCATTTAACTGACCAGCCAAAATACAACAAAGATCTGAAGGCTCATCTGCATCATTAAACCAACCAGCCAAAATACAACAACAAAGATCTGAAGGCTCATCTGCATCATTAAACCAACCAGCCAAAGTACAACAACAAAGATCTGAAGGCTCATCTGCATCATTAAACAAACCAGCCTAAATACAATAACAAAGATCTGAAGACTCATCTGCATCATTAAACCTACCAGCCCAAATACAAACAACAAAGATCAAAAGGCTCATCTGCATCATTGAACCAACTAGCCCAAATACAACAACAAAGATCTCAAGGCTCATCTGCATCATTGAACCGACTAGCCCAAATACAACAGCAAAGATCTGAAGGCTCATCTGCGTCATTAAACTGACCAGCCCAAATACAACAAC